>PYAF01004403.1:171274-194505 GCA_007407185.1 Glycine tomentella | reverse complement strand
TCTGTGAGACTTTCCCATACAGCAGGAGGAACAAAAGTCTGAAAAACCTTTATTAGATTGGGAAATATTACAACTATTGAAGACTAGCTTCATTACATGACCATTAGGATGACCTAACCTAGCATACCAAAGACTGACAGTAATAGGTGGAGAAGAAACAACAAAATTAGAAGCTACACTAGAGTTTTTATTGACAGCAGTGTCTATACTAGACAAGCTATTATCTGAAGTTAAAGTTGAAGTAGATGACAGCAGGGGAGAGGTGTCTTGAAGCTTGAGGTTATGAAAAGAGTAAAGACCATCAACATCAACAACTCCCTGAAGAAGGACTTTATTGGTCTCCTCGAGATTTTACTTAGGATCGGGAGGGGGGATGAAAGATCGTAAATCGAGGATCGTAAGATCTGATCATAGATCCTACCTATGTAAATACCTAAAATTCCAATATATAATATATATTCTATAATATATATTATAGAATATAATAATAATAATAATATTATGTATGGATGGTTATGAACATAACATAAATTAAAAATAGAAAAGGAGACTCTTCCAGCAAAGAGCATAAAGAAAGAAACAAAAGCAATAAAAAAGATTTAAAAGTAAAGCAAAGAGCACTAAGGTGTACAGTGAATGAGAGAGAAGAGCAAGTCCACGGTGGTGTCAGAAAAGAAAACTTGAGAAAGAAAACAAATGCAATGAAAAAAAAAAATAAAAGTACAGGAGCAGTGAGTGAGAGAGAGAAAAGCAATAAAAAAGAGAGATAGGAAAGAATCCAAAGCTGGCAAGAGCTTCGAACGCAGTTAGGACAGAGAAATTGGAAATAACAGTACTTAGTTTTCTTTTTTGTAGAGTAAGAATCCAAAGTTCGCAAGCGCCTCAACTCCTCCATGTCCCCCGACGCCAGTGACTCCGTCTCGCCGGACAACAGCGGCTTCGATTTCTTCTTCCCCTTTTGCTTTGTCTTCACCTTCCGTTTCATCTTCCTCTACTTTTTCTTCAGCCGTGCCGCACCGCACCGGCAATAGCAGCCGCTACCACCGCTTTCTCATATGCTCTGTCACGACGCAGTTAGGGCATCTAAATCCTGAGCTGAAACAGGATCGGACAGATCGAGGATCTTACGATCCTACGATCAAAATCGCGATCTCAGTCCGATCCCACACGGCTCCGATCCTAGCATCGATCCGGATTGCCGGTGGCCGAAAAAATCGTAAGATCGTACGATCTTACGCGCCGGATCGCGATTTTGCTAACACTTGAAGTGAGGATGAAATTCAAAGAAAACAAAGTTATCTTTAGCAAACTGACTCACACTTAACAAAATTTTTGCTATTGAAAGAACATGTAATAATTTGTGAAGTTTAAATGTTATGTGAGAATCATTGGGAGACACAAAAGAAGAGGAACCGACACCATAGATACTCAAACCTTCACCATTTGCTATGAAAATCTGTTTAGGTACATCAAATTGGGTGAACTGCTTAATGTTCTGTGATTCACCATCACATGGAAACTAGCACCAGAGTCTAGAATCCAGGTGGAGCTAGTGTGACCATTTCCAGGAGAGAAGGAGTTGGTAAGCATAGCACTTGGTTGATTGAATGCTAGAACAACAGGCTTGGAATTGGTATTGGTCCAGGTATTCGAAGTCCTGGCAGAACCAGAGGAGTAGGGAATCAGTTGAAACGTGGCAGGATCAAAGAAAGTGAGTGATTCATGAGGCTGAGAGCTCATGTCAGGCTGGAAATGACAAACATTGGCAGTGTGGCCGTACATAAGGAAAATTTAACATTGAAAGTTGGCAAACCGACCATCACCATGACCTCTACCAAGTCCACCCCCATTGCGACCAGAACCACGATCAGGAAAATCGCCATGACCACCACTGCCTCGGCCATACGATCCCCTAGAACCACAAGAGTCTTCGGATTTGTAGAAATTAAGAGTGTGAGTAGCCCTCCTGGCACAACGGTAAATTTGTGTCTTGGTGACTTGTTGGTCATGGGTTCGAATCCGAAAACAGCCTCTTTGCATATGCAAGGGTAAGGCTGTGTACAATATCCCTCCCCCTTACTTGCGCATAGCGTGGAGCCTCCGGACAATGGGGTTCGTAGTTTTTTTTAGTTGTTTTAGAGTGCGAGTAGCCTTGAGTGTAATTCAAGAACGGGGAACTCAACACCTGAGCTTCTTTATTGTAGCGAGTAAGTCAGGTTTCATGACCGTAAAGCAAGGCCTTAATCTCAGCAATGGACGGACTACGTTTCTTGCCTTCAATGACGGAGATGATGGGCGCATAATTTGACGGGAGACCTTCAAGAAGTGCGTCGACATATTCCTCATGCCGAACCGGAACTCCAACACCAGTAAGCTCATCAACATAGCCTTTAATTTTACACAGATAGTCATCAATGGATTTACTGTTAAGCGAGACCGCACACATCCCTGTTCGCAGCTGGCGAGCACAAGATTTCATGTGGAGACTGAACTGCTCATGGATCTTCTCCCAAACCTGATAGGAATGGTTCGAACCAAGGACGAGCGATAGAACAAACTTGGAGAGAGTAGATTGAAGCCAAACAAGAAGCGTTTGGTCTTGAATTTCCAAAGCTTCATACTTAGGGTTCACTCTGTTAGCAACGCGATCGTCTTTCGTGAGATAGCAAGGCAGAACAATAGGATTGACAACAAATCGTTGTAGTTTGTGCGATTTGAGAACTGGTTCGACATGTTGACGCCAGTGAAAATAGTTTGAATCATCAAGCGAAGGATTGCGACATGAAATTCAAAGGAGTGGAAGCCATGGATGAACGGATCAGAAACTTGCAAAAGCACGATCACGGTTGAGAAATTGAACGGATTGAATGGAACAGGAACGTGTGAGATTGAACAGATTGAATGAATCAGGAACTTGTGAAGGCACGATCAGTGCAAAAAATTGGCTCTAGATACCATATTAGATGAAGTGAGAGCAAGAAAAAAAGAGAAAACTTAGAGAGAACTCAGATATTATTTCAGACTAAAAAGTTAGTTAGAGTTAGTTATAATGGAGGTATATGTAAACCTCTGAAGAGAAACTAACTACCCAACACAGAGGGGTGCTGTTAGCAACAGCTACCAGCCCTTAACTTAGAGGGGTGCTGTTAGCAAAAGCTAACAGCCCTTACAAACATATTACAAAACTGTTTTACAGTTTTACAACTACATACTCTAATATGGGCCGGAGGTGGGGTGTGGGGTAGTGGGTTATTAATTTTGTTTTTATTGGATGGATTGTTATGTATTGTTTTGGATAATTACTGGTTACTTGGCTAGGAGAGAACAGGAGTGGCAAAAACTAGTCTCCTAATACTTATTTGGATTACATTGCAATTTCTATTTGATAAATAATTCAAACAATGAAACAAATAAAAATTCATTTTAGATGTTGAGTCTGATCTGCTTTATTTTGTTTCTCAATGGATGGGTTAAGATGATATCACAATTTCTGGCAAGGACCAAGGTTCAAATTATGCAACTGAAGTCCTAAGTCATCAACATAATCAGGATGATGAAGTGTTTAGCGTGAATCAGAATATGAAGCAGCTGCAGAATTTAACAGAGAATGAGCCTGCCAAGGACATCTCATCCTGCAGTGCATCATACTTTGGATCCATGGGAGCTATCAAACAGGATGAAGGTAAATTTGGTATTTAATTTATAGTGTTTGATAAGTTTCTCACTTTAAATACTGAATCTGACTTGCAGTTTGAGGATTGACTTGAGAAACTTTAAAATAGACTTATAGAAATTAGACAGAAGTCCTGTAAATTTGATTGAGTGGGAGAACTCAGCATCCTTTATGTTTAGGGGCATAAAAGAATAAATAAATTTTATATTTACTCAAACAGTGATAAGGAATTGAACTTTTTAGTACAACTCTAATCTTTCCAGTGATACATTACCTTCCATAAGTTCCAATGATGTTTTAATGTTTTTCACTATTTCCAACAGATTTTATGCAGTGCACAAAGTGCAGTAATTATTCATACTACAAAATTTCATCTAATATCCACTTTAGGATTTTGTTTTGTCAATTTGTTTCATTTCATTAAATAATTTCAATAAGTTTGAAGTGATTAACCATATTCCTTTTTATATAATTGAAACAGAGGGTAGGTGTAGCAAGTCATTGTTCATGATCATTGCATGTGGAATACATTCAGAAGGAATTACTGTTTATCTCGTTTTTGACAGAGCCCTATCAGAATTCAGAAGTGGTAGAATATTAAGAGACTCCACTCTGTTATTTGATGTCAAATTCATTCTAGGGTTAACTCTCTAACACATGGCTTTATACAAAGAATTTTGTTGGTGTGACTAAGTCTCTCTAATAAATACAGGACCAGAGATTTTATCTGAATCAGAGCACATCAAATCTGTAAGATCAGTTACCAAGGTTTGTAGTCCTGTGAATGATTCCACTAAAGTGGCTGAATTACCCCTGGGCACAGCTTTGGAGAAATCTACAGCTCCTGTAGATGATGATTTCACACGTACTGGTACTTCTGATCACGATGAAACCACTACTACTGATAGAGATTCTGGGCTACTCATTAGGAGTGGCAGCCCAATAAGACTTCTTCAAGATTATGCTTCTGATGACACTTCAGATAATGAAGATAAAGGCAATGCTGTAGATGCTAATGTTTTCATGGTCTCAGGAGGTGCTGACACTGGTGTTTCAGCTGCTCATAAAGATTCTGGGAGCTATATGGAGACTGATATTGGATCTAAGATTCCTTCCAGTGCCCAAAAGGGGTTTGGGCTGCTCTCCAGAAAATCGCAGGATGATTCAGAAATAGCTCCACATTTATTACGAGAGTCTAAGGAAACCCGTTACCGTAAAAAATCTGTCTCACGTTGGTCTAGTGAGCATAACCTTGAAAATCAGGTGTCTGCTTTAAAGGGCATGGATGGATTAGAGAGTACTGGCATTGACAGTGGTAGTAAAAGGGGTAATGCTGAAAAGGAAGATGAGGGGAAAACCTCAAAGTTGGAACCAAATGTTCTGAAAGTTGATGAATTCGGAAGACATCTCAAAGAAGGTCTTACAGATAGTGACTCTGATGATTCACGCTATCATCGGACAAGCAGACTAAACAAAAGAGATAGAAGCTGGAGTCGCAGCTGGTCTCCTCCAGACAGGAGGAGTAGGAAGAATAGGAGGAGTCCCCGGAGGAGAAGGGATAAAAGAAACAGATCTCGCAGGTATGTACCGCTATTGTGCATTATAGGATGTCCCCATGAATCTTGTCCCCAAACAAACAATTTTTATTAGTATGCACTAGTCTTCCTTTCCTAGGTTATTTATTGTATGGATTGAACATAAAACCTCCTGCTAATGAGGATTTATTATCTTTCTTTACATTTTGAATCTTGGTTCTTAATATCCTAAATTCTCTCTCTAAAGAAACACCATATAGAATTTTCAATTTTTTTTTTTGTTTCAGCTGGTCTCCCCGGCACCGAAGAAGTAGGAGTAGGTCTCCAATCTCAAGACGTTCAAGTGACTTTCGTGGTGAGAATGTGAAAAGGGGCAAGGATCAGTGCTTGGACTTCCTTCGAGGAAAGTGCTATCGAGGAGCATCTTGCAAGTACATTCACCATGAATCTGACATGAATGCTACTTCAAGGCACTATAGGAATAAACATGATCTGGAAGCCAGTTCTCGTGCAAAAGAATCTAAGATTAATGGAGACATGAAGAGTATTTCTTCTAAAGTGTTGGATAATGAGCGTGATGGAGTCAGAAGTCAGGATGTGGATCTTTTCCAGAATGCAACCAGCCAGGAAGTAATGAAGAAAAAAGAAGATTCAGGAAGGCATGCTGTTGCATCAACTACCATTCATCTTGATGATCAATCAGTTAATACCAATCTAAGTAAATCTGAATGTGTCAGAGAGGTTGCTCCTGAAAAGCAGGAAACCATAGTAGTGAGGGAGGAACCTAAGACTTTAATCCTTAAAAATGATGGTTTGAAAGCAGGGGATTCTCATCAGCAACACTTAGTTGATGGTTTTCACCCTGAAGCTTTAGGCAGTGGTGATGCTTCTAAACCATCTGGTACATATAAAGATGTCATTCCCTCAGAAGATGGTTCATTTGTTCAGCAAACGCAATTCAGTGTTTCTGCTATCGGAATTCCAGAACATTCTGGTTACGTGTCTCAACATGTGAATGCATCCTTTGTGACTGATTCATCACCTCACAAAAGATCAATTGTTTCTGCTAGTGTTAATGAAGCTCCTGGTAGTGAACCATTACCATTGTTGTCATCAACTCAGCAACAGTCAGCCACTAGTTCTGTTGGGCAATGTGTCACATCAGAGCAGCCTTCATTGCACTCTCAGGCTTTTAAAGAGTTACCTCCACAGAGTGGTTCTTCTGGGGAATTACGGCTTCATACTTACCAGTTGCCAGCTTCTGCTGTTTCACATTTCCAGGGTGAAAATCCTGTGCATATGCCACAAATTTCAAGGCAGTATGGTGCGATGCAACAAAGTGCATTCTTTTCTTTCCAATCCACTATGAGAGAAAAGTTTGAACCTTACCCAGCTCCATTACACATGCAGAATGCTCACTTCAATGTACCACCTAATAGCTCTTGGACATCGTTGCCACTGCCACCACCACCACCACCACCAAGAGCAGTGTATAATTCCAGTTTAAACTCAGGAGGTGTAAAATCATATATTTCTTCTGAATTCAATCAGAGTCAATTGCATTCAAGAACTGACTTTGTTTCTCAGACTTCCATGAAGCCTGGGTTACCAACTGGTTCTCAGAATTCTGAATTTCTGGATCAAGCATACCTTCCAATGCAGGATCATTCACGAACTTTCATGCTTACAGAACCTTTCTCTCCAAAGCATCTCCCTCAGGGGAACCCAGCTAGTCCATTGCCTTCAGGCTCTAATCTCGATAGAGATGATTTTCATAATCAACTTCCTACGCAGGATTCAAAATTTTCAAGTACCACATCATTTGGGAGCCTGCAGCCTCAATCAAATCAATTTTCCTGGAAGTTGGATGTGAACAGACTACAACCTACTCTGGGTGGCAAGTTGCCTCCTGAAGGACATCTTATGACATCTTCCAATATCGATTCATTATCACAGAAGCAACAACCAATGTATAATTTTCAATGTTCTGTATCCGAGGCTAATTTGGGTGTGCCTGGGGAGACTGCTACTGTTTCAAGATATCCACCTGATTTTCTGGATAGCAATCATTCAACTTCTCTTCCATCTTTTGGGGGATCAAGAACATCTGCTCACTATAATCCTTATGCATCAACCTTTGAGAAATCACTAAGTTCCAAATTCAGTTCAAGTATTTATAGACAGGAAGATGAAATAATCCATGGTAACAATTATGCTTCTTCTAGATTGAACCATACTCCTGTAAACGGGGAAGGTGATGGTGTGGTTGGATTAAGACAGTCAGCTTCCTCATCAAAATCAGCTAGAGCTCTTGGTCAGATTTTACCTAGGTCTGGTGGCGACCAATATGACCCAATTTTTGACAGCATAGAACCATCATCCTCTTCTCTAAAAGAAATTGATTTTGACCAGAAGAAGGAAGTTACAGGTGAATCAAACATCAGCCTAAGGCCCAAAAGTGCTTACATTTCTTTGGACTCGGATGAGAAGAACAAACATGAGGAGGTTGGGGCTGTTGTCTCTACCACTTCTCAAAATAATGATGAATATGGTGAAACAGCAAATGCAGAAGTTGGTGCTGTTGAAAATGAGAGCCTAAGTGATGATGTGGATGTTGCAAAACTGACTTCAGGGGAGGTTGAGATTAATCAGGTCAAGTCTCCTGGGAAAAGAAAAAAGAGTAAGGATTCCAGATCGATGAAATTGTTCAAAGTTTCCATTGCGAACTTTGTAAAGGAGGTTTTGAAACCATCATGGCGGCAAGGTAATATGAGTAAGGTGGCTTTCAAAACCATTGTGAAAAAGACTGTGGATAAAGTGTCAGGAGCCATGAAAGGCCACCGTGTACCCAAGTCCCAAGCGAAGATAAGTCAATATATTGATTCATCACAGCGAAAGTTGACTAAACTTGTGATGGTAATTGATTTTCTCATCACTTATTATTTGTGTTTTTTCCCTCATCAAAGCTAAATAGGTTGCTCGTAGCTGCTATGTGTTTAGTTCTGTATGTTTGCATCCCTACCTAAAGCTGTGCTGAGAATTAATAAAGGTCTATTTATAAACAAATCTCTTTCACTGACAAAATGATGTGAGGCTTGATGTAGAGACTTACCTTTTTGTCTTGAAATATAAGTGTATTTAAATGAAAAAGAAGAATGCTTTGTAACTTGTTTGAAAGGGCCAGTACTGTGATTTTAACTGCATTTTGAATGTTTCCTTCAGTGATATTAACTGAAAATTTGCTTCTATACTCAACTGTTACTTACTGGTTACATAGATCCAAAACTCGAGATAGTTTGTCTACATGTGTCTGTAAGACAGGTTTTAGTGTTCTCTTGAACTTCATCAGTGAACTATCTTCCAATGATTTTTATATGCAAGGAACTGCCTTTTTCTTTTATTTTTAATATAGGAGTTTGAGATGGGAAGCATTATATAAGAATTGTCTTACTAAAACATTATAGATTTCTTGTCAGAATAGGAAAGTTGATTTAAGGATAACAATATGCCTAAGCGTTAATATTCAAATTGCTTTTAGTGATGTTCCATTCCTTACATTTTCTGCAGGGTTATGTTGACAAGTATGTCAAGGTATGAAAGTGAATGCAAATGTTTCTCCTACATTAAATGTCAATATAGATGCATCATTTCAACAGGAAACATCGATGCTTCCCTGGAGTTGTCTCCTCTCAATTAAAGGCATACTACGTAGGTGCGAGAATGATTGATCAACATTCAAGTTCCTGAAGTTTTGGTCGTCCCCAATATGTATGTATTGTATTTTCTACTTGTTATTCTTTGTGATTTGCTTTTAATTTTTAGTTTCCACCTCATGTTATATATAGCATTTTGAAGAAGTGGTTTACTCGTGAATATTGCAAAGTTGGAATTAATTCTCTTTTTATTGTTTTTATAAGCTAATCATAACTAGAATGAATTGCAAGTAAAAAAAAAAAAATACTAAAAGAAAAGTAGAAAGCAGTAATCTTTTCTTCTTTTTTTGGTGCATTATTTTTTTTTCTTTTTAAATGTTCCAAAGCATCTGGTGGGTTGGTAGAGACTAAGAAGTTTTTCTCTTTACTAGTGACCTCATCAAATATCTTCTGCGAACCGAAACCATGGAAATGAAGAAGCTTTTCTTGCAGAGATGCTGTTAGCCTGTTAATCAAATTTGTTTTTAATCGTGGTGGATTGTTGATGCATTATTATATTCTGATGAATTATAATGCAAATTGACCTTGGTCTTTTATTTTCTCATATATTTGATTTGAAGCAAGTCCTCCCTCGGGCAGAAATCCAGGCTACCACCTGATCTTGTTACTTGAGTGACAATATCTTACTGATTTTTGTATAGTGCACAAGAGTTTAGCGTGTGTGAATTTTCTCAATGAAATATTTCTTGTAAACTGTATTTGTTAAGGTCAATTTTCTTCCTTATGAGGGTTTTTTGAGATTAAATTTAGTTTTTAATCACTACCCAATAAAGAAATCTCAGTTTGGAGTTTGAAATTGTCTCGTGTGCTTTCCAACGTGTTTGGAGCGGAGGGAAGGGAGCTAAATTAGTGGTGGCAATGCGGGATAGATCAGCCTGCTCAGGCCCATCTCAAAATAGCGGGGCGGGGTAGGTACTTAAGCGCAGCAGGCGGCTCTGCCAACCCGGCGGGCCACAGGCAGAGAGGGACAGGTTGGTCTGTCGACTCGTTGATTATTTTTTTAATAATATTTTGTTATTGATTTTATGTATGTTAGAATTTACAAAATTAGAAATCTATTCTCGAACATATATATATATATATATATATATATATATATATATATATATATATATATCAGGTAGCTTTAAGGGAGCTTTTAATTATAAACAATTGTGATGTTTTAATGGCTAGAAAGTTGGTGTCATATGAACGAAGTGTAGGTAGCAAATTTATGAACTTTTTGTGATCTTCTCTATTATTAACATAGAGTTGGTCACATCATATTTCTTTTGGAATCTTGACTTTACGTGTGTCATATTATACATATATGGGCTCGGGTTGGTTAAATTAGATTCATATTGATTAGAGGGGGTATATGATGTGTTATTTTATCTTGTGTAATGTTTTATTATGTATCAAATAAAATGGTTGAAAGTGGCTTGCAAAAGTTGTAAACTTAGTATAATTAAAAATATATTTTTCAAATGAAAGGAAAGACACACACTAAAAAAACTTCAATTTCCTTTTCAAATATGGCATACCATCTCGTCGGCTTGCCAATCCACCTCTAAGCGGGACAAATCAAAATGTCTATAATGTTCAAATTTGGTGGCCCAACGGACCTGGTCCATCTTGTTTCAAGTGGATTGAAGGTGGATTGGGCTATACAATGGATTGAGCCAGCTCACATTGTCAACCATACCAAAATTTAGAACTTTTAAAAAGATATATTTGGGCATTTGTTCATATAATTGAACTAAATGAGCCATTTTCATAGTAATTGTGCTCGCAGTTAAAAATAGATATGTTTGACGAGGACCCAATCATGATACTAGTCCATAACGATCAAATTCGAATCGTGATCCAATTAATGAAGCAAATTCAATGAAGCAACAACTAGTGCCATAGAGAGGCGGCCATAAACTGGATAATCTTGACCAATTTGAAAGATCATTTAATGTAGTCGAAATAACTAAATTTTTGGTTGTTTGATCAAGTAAGGGAAACTCAATGGAATTCATAATTGTCTTAATATTTTTTCTAATTTATATCTATATTTAAAAATTAGGTGTACGTTAGCATTGAACATCTTTTCTATTGGACAAAAAAAATCATTATTTCTTGATTTAAACTAGTTTAAATTAAAGGACAATAATGTCATTTTATATTATTTTTAAAAATAAAAACAAATTAAATCCTTTTTTTTCCCTCTTTCCATGTGCCTTCCTTATTGATCTCTATTGCGGTTCTTTCTGCATTGGGGATGCAAAATTGGATTGTAGGTCAATTGGAAACTAATGCTTGGTTTATTGGGATGGAGGAGTTGAAGGTCAATTGGAGATTAATATTTGATTTATAGGGTGCAGCAATTGAAGAGTTGCATCAGCCACAGTAATTGGGTTTCTCAAATATGTTTTTGAAATCATTTGTGGAGGCATTTTTGTTCTCTGTTGTAGCCTTATCAAAATTGAATTGCCCCTACCCAACATAACAACAACAAGAAAGCGAAGAGAAAACTAGAATGACATGTTTCTTAGTGAAAAAGAAAATAGAATTTGGGTAATTCTATTCGTGTTTGTGTGACAGTGAGTACAATATGCACTTGAGAAAAACAGTTTTCTTCTATATGCGTCATTGTTGGGAAAACGAGTTGTTGTGGTGCAACACAAGAAGGAGACATGATCAAGGGAAAGAGGAAAGGAAAATTTGGATCATTTTCATTTTTTAAAAATAAAAATAAAATAAAATAACATAATTATACTTTAACCTATATTAATTTAAAAATAGGAAAGTGATTTTTTTGTCAAACATAAAATTACATAATTATCCTTTGTCTTGTATGTTGTTGGTTTCTACAACACTTCGTAGTGATCATGATAGACCACCTTGACGTGGATGATGTCCTTGCGGCGTAGGAAGCGTGACAGACCTTGACGGAAGTAGGAGACTAGGATGATGCGAAATCATCTCAGGTTTGATTTCAACTTGGGTAAAAGTGTTGTCATTCATATGATGGCTCTTTTTTTTTTGCTTTACGGAGCATCTCTTTTGATGCTCATGAGGAGGTAGTCTGAATTCCACCTAGTTGAAGGTCTTATTGACCAGTCTGGTGGTATCCTATTTTGCTTCTTGTTTGAGGGTGAGTAGCTAATCCTTGGACACTACTTGTTAAGGTTCCAAAGGATTGCACGCACCAATGGTGTGTCTTGCGTTTTGTGGACTAAAGGTGGACCTTGGTTTTTTGTGTTTTTGCAAACATGTACTCGAACAAGGATAAAGTTTAAGAATAATAAAGTGTGACAAGGGTAGACCTTCCGTACCTTGAGTTTCCGCTTGGGGAAAACTTAGTCATGAGGAGGCTCACCAAGGGTGGACCTTGGGTTTGTCGAGCCTTGTACCAAGGGAGTTGTCCATCTTGTGTTTTGTCGAGGCTCACCAAGGGTGGACCTTGGATTTATGAACCTTTGCAGATGGAGGTCTACCAAGGGTGGACCTTGGGTTTATGAACCTTTGTAGAATCGACCAGGGATGTTGTCCTGGATTTTGGCGAGGTTCACTAAGGATGGACCTTGGGTTTTGCAAACTTTTAGAGAGTGACTAGGAGTTGGTCTTGAGTTTTTTCGTGTTCCTGCAAAGTTGTACTCTTGCAAGAATAAAGTTTAAGAATAGTAAAGTGTGTCAAGGGTAGACCTTGCATACATTGAGTTTCAGCGTGGGGGAAACTTAGCAACAAGGAAGTTCACCAAGGGTGGACCTTGGGTTTGTCGAGCCTCAGAGAGCGAGGTTCACCAAGGGCTGACCTTAGGTATTGCAAACCGTTGGAGACTGACCAGTGACTCGTCCATTTTTTATTTTGTTGAGGTCCACCAAGGGTATACCTTGGGTTTTAAGAACCTTTGGAGAATCGACCAGGGTTGCCCTGAATTTTGTTGGAGGTCCACCAAGGGTGTGCCTTGGGTTTTAATAACCTTTGGATATTACCAGAGGAGCTGGTCCTAAGTTTTATCAAGGTTCACCATGAGTGGATTTTAAGAACCTGTTATCAACCGCGGGGATGCCCTGGATTTTGCTAGAGGTCAACCAGGGGTGTACCTTGGATTTTAAGAACCTTTGGAGATTACCAGGAGTTGATCTTAGGTTTTGTCGAGGTTCACCGAGAGTGAATTTTAAGAACTTGTTAGAAAATCGACTAGGGGGGGCCCTGGATTTTGTTGGAGGTCCACCTAGGGTGTACCTTAGGTTTTAAGAACCCTTGGAGATTACCAAGAGCTGGTCTTGGGTTTTGTTGAATTTCATCGGGAGTGGATTTTAAGAACTTGTTATCGATCAAGGGGCTGACTTGGATTTTGTTGGAGGTCCACCATGGGTTTTAAATTTTTTTGGAGATTACCAGAAGCTGGTCCTGGGTTTTGTCGAGGTTCACCGAGAGTGGATTTTAAGAACCTATTATCGACTAGGGGACTGCCCTTGAGTTTTTCGAGGTTCACCAGGAGTGGATTTTAAGAACTTGTTATCGACTAGGAGATTGCCCTGGATTTTTTCGAGGTTCACCAGGAGTGGATTTTAAGAACCTGTTAAAGAATCAACCAAGGGCTGTCATAGGTTTTACTGGAGGTCCACCAAGTGTGTACCTTGGGTTTTAAAAATCTTTGGAGATTACCAGGAGTTGGCCTAGGCGAGCTTAAACATAATGCTAAAGAAAGGCTAACTCGCCCAGGCAAGTGATTTACTTGCCCGGACGAGTTGTGACTTAGCTTTGAAGAAAGGTTAACTCGCCCAGGCGAGCTAATTGCTAGCCTGAGCGGATTTGGGTTCCAGAAAATTCTTCTTTTGACCTTTTTGCCCTCTGTTCTTGTCTTGGTTGTTTCGGATGCCACAGATACACTTGATACCTATTGAAATTGAGTGGATGAATCTTCCAAAATGTGAACAACAACATTTATATATGTACAAAATATAAAACAACTAGGATAAGGGCAAGTTTATAAGAGAATTTACCGAAATCAAAAGATAAGTACCAACATTATAATCTTGAAAATAACTAAAATATGACACTTATCAACTACCCCCAACCTAGAATCTTGCTTGTCCTCAAGCAAATGTAAGGAATTAAAACTACAAATATTTAGAAGTATAGAAATTAAAGAAAATACTTCAATATTTCTATATCAAAAATTTATGACTATGCTTTTGTAATGAATCAACTTTTAATGTGCTCAAAACAACATTTTCAAATAATCAACAATGAGAAATGAACTCACAAAAGGATGGAGTTCGCAAAACCAAATAAGATTAAGATCAATTTACATTTCATTTCTAAAGAACATCAGAGAAAACACTTGATTGATTCAAAAACAGAGGAAAACCTCTCAAAGGTGTTTAATTCTCCCACATGTAAGTGTTTTTTCTCAATTCCAACACTGATATGTCATAGATCAATTTTGTAGTTCATTTCTCATCAAATCAAAGAAAAATACATAATTATCATGGATCATTAGGACTTTTAGGGTTGGGCCTAGCTTTGAAGGAAATTTTGGTTTTTCTGGATATTCAAAGTTATCCTGAGAATATGAGAGCACAGATATAAACAAACTATCGTCACTTCCTATCTCTTCCCTTTTCTACCAAGTTATTTATGTTTCCTATAGCAACATCCCAATCACGTAACTTACAACAATAATGTACATAATTCATATATTTATTTATTCACAAAGTACTTGTTTCCTTTTGCTTTTCTTCTTTTTCTTTTCTTTCTTTTCTTTTCTATAACTTTATCCACATTTTAAAACAAAGTATTTTCATCACTTTAGCCATCCAAATGATAGAAGTTTCCAACAAAATCCCTTTTGCTCTACTAACCTAAGGTAAGGTAGGAAATTCTTAACCTAGGTTAGTGTTCCAATGAAATCATAAATGTTTTGGCTCAAAAGGGCTAGCAAATGGCAAATCATCATATATTGGGATAGCTTTTTGGCCAGTGACTTAAAAAATGTTCAAGAAGAAAGAAGACTTAAATCATTTCCATGCATCATATGTCATGACAATTAGAAATTCATGCAAAATCAACTATATAACATATCAGTGAAGACACTCAATGCAATTTCTGTGGGTACACATAGTCACTTAAGCTTAAGGTCTGTTTTCATGTTCAAATCAAATCAGTGTTTCAACAATTGTTCTTTATCAACTCCATGTAAAAACATCTGCCTTCATTTGGTATTTGGAAAACCATTCCTTGTTTTTCATTTTCAAAGTTTCCAAAAATAATTTTGTTTGTGTTTTGATCCAATTTCAAAAGCAATTTTCAAAAATACTATATGTTGATTCTTTCCAAAACAAGTTATATTTCCAAAAAGATTTATCTTTTAAGTCCCAAAATGGTTTATACATATTCTACAACTATGTTAATAAAACAAAATTTAATAAAAAATGTGTACTTCCAAAAAGAGGGAACCCTCTGTGTACACCATCAGAGTTGCGCATAACCAAATAAAAATCATAAATGCGTGCAACTATTTATGCAAAAATTTAACATAGTAAATAAGGAATTAAAGTACTGAATTTAAATACAAAGCGGTAAAGAAACATAAAGACAAAATTCAGATTTTTGAAGATCATGGGTGAGGAGCTTAGTCTCCATTGAAGTCATCAATAGGATCTACCATGTCCTCATGTCATTTGCTCTGCCTCCTCCTAAAAAATAGGCCTGTCCCCAGGCCATGTAATAGTAGCTCTAACAAAACAGATGATATATTCAAAAAACATGACATAAAAATAATTTAAAAAACATAAGACATAAAATTCAAATAACACAAATTAAAACAAAGTTTAGAAACATTGGGTTGCCTCCCAGGAGCGCTTCTTTAACGCCTTTTTAGTTGGACGCCTTTGTTATGGCTCAGGCTTCCAACAGTTGGACAATAGCGGTGAGCCCATGGTTTCTATGTTTTCCTTCAAAATTTTCACTAGTTTCTTTTCTTTTTTAGAAAGACTTGAATCACTAATAACTGGTTTCTTTGAATCACTGCAAGAAAAACATTTTTAAAAAGTGGAGGTACTGCTTTCACCTCCATTTTTTATTCTTGATTCTTCTTTTCCTCTGACAATTCTTCAAACAGAGTTTGTTTGTAAGGAATTTCTTTGAGAACATTTAGCTGTTGGAGACAATCTGAACTCTCATTTTCTTCACATTCATTCATCTCCTCCAATGTTCCAGTCAATGTTTTCTTTGAACAATCTTTTCTTTTAATTGACCTCTTGGTGTAAAAAATTACTTTATCCAAGACATCCACTCTAAAACACTTCCTTGGTTCCTTTGGGTTAGCCTGTGTGTTTTCTAAAAAAGGTCCACTTCTACGCTCAGACAGTTGTTTTGCAAGCTGTCCAATCTGTTGGATATAGGGGGAGCATCATGAAGAGTGGAAGACTTTGATTCAAGAAATGGTTTTGAGCTTTCAACATGCTTGAAGTGCCTTGAAATTTTGTAATTGATTCAAGTGTAAGAGAAAGGCAATCTGATTGATCCTTGCATTGCATTCATTTATTCATTATTAAGCTTAAATGATTTTCATTAAATCATTAAAGGTTTTATCTTTTTGGTTAAGGTTTGAATATGATTAAAAGGTTTTTAGAAAAATGTTTTTCTTATTGTTTTAATCGATTACTTAATGAAATAATTAATTATTATTTTCTTCGTTCAATCTGGAAAAACCTTTATGAACAAATTAATCGATTACCTACCGGAATCAATTATTTGACCTTTGATTGAAAATAAACTGCTTTGTTAAAAGTTTTAATCGATTACTTACTTAGTGTAATCGATTATATAGTTAAAAGATTATCTTAAGCCTTGCTGTGATAATCGATTACCATTATCAGTGATCGATTACATAGTTCATTTGGAAAATGCCTGCTTTCTGATTTAATCGACTACCAAAATTTGTAATCGATTACACAGTTCATTTTGTGAAACATAACTTTTTGTCTTAATCGATTACAACTTGGTTTAATCGATTATATTGCTCGTTGCTGAAACCCAGAAAGCTTCTTTAACATTTTAATCGATTAAGTGATAATTTAATCGATTACATAAGAATTTTAATCGATTATTAGGCGCGTTTAATCGATTACAGTTAGTTACAAATTATGTTATAAATAGGTTTGAAGGCTTGGCTTGTGAGAAAACTTGACCACTTCGTATTTCTGAGTATACACAAGCCTTCTAAGCATTTTTAAGTGATTTTCTCAGTGTTTTTACTTCTTGCTTCATTCAAAACATCAATGGGTCTTTGAATGATTCTTGAGCAAGATTCTTTTCAAGGTTAAGGAAAAGTTTGATCTGATTTAGTTTGCTACTCAACCCGATTTGGTAATTCATGTGCATAACATTCATTGGATCATCAAGTTGTCTCTCTCCTTAATATTTGTGTGTAAATTTGTTTTTAAATTTCTGTTGTATTTGGCTATTGTAAAGTGGGCTCTTCTTCCTTGGTTCTAGAGAAGGGTTCTCTAGCTCAAAGGACAGAGTAGTGTTCTCTGGTTTTTGCTCCTTAGATTTCTAATAGGGTTTTAGATTTCTATTCTTTATCTAGTGGTGATAAAGGGGAGGTTTTTGTGAAAGCTTGTAAGAATAAAAATTTATAATAGTGGAACTCTAATCTAGTGTTGATTAGAAGAAACTGGATGTAGCTTCAGTTGTGAAGTGAACCAGTATAAATTGCATGTGTCTTTGATTCTATATCTCTATTACTCATCTTGTTCATTGGTCAATGATTCTTTGATTCATATCCATTGTCCAACAATTTATGTTTTGAACTATTGATTTCTTGAGGATGAGTTATTTGATTGAGTAAATAGATTTCTTGGTTTTGAAAGTGATAAAGATCTCGAACTCTGATTTGAATTAGTTTTTAAAATACCAAGGTTTTAACCAATTCACCCCCCTCTTGGATATTGTGGGTATTCCTATTATTTTCACAATCTGAACTTCAAGATTTTTAATGGAAGCCTCAATGTTCTTCTAATTTGTGATGGACATTTGCATAAACTGAGTTAAAGTATCTTCCATTTTTGACATTCTATCAGGTTGAGCTTGTTGTTGTTGTGGTGGTGGACCCCTATTTGAAGAACCTGCATACGATTTGTTAGAGGGACCTGCAAAAGAAGAGTTAGTGGGACCATAATATGCATTATCATTTTGCTGCCTCCAACCATAAGGCTGATTTGTACCTGGACCACCTTTGTAGCCTTGGTATTTTCTTTGAAACTTCTGTTGAGGTGTGCCTTAATTATGCAAATAATGTGCCTCGTCTTCCTGTTGGCAACCACCAGGTGCTGAATAGTGGTCATTTTGATGGTCACCACCACATAAATCACATCTTAGAACTTGTTGAACTTGATGAGCTTGGTATGTTTTATGTGATCCTCCATGCTGGAATTGTTGAGGAAGTTGGCCTATTTGTTTTGTTAAGGCCTCTATTTGTTGAGTCAAGATTTTATTCTGAGTTAGAATTACATTTTTAGTATCCAACTCCATTATATCTTCTCTTTGAATTGGAGATCTATCATGGTGAGACTGGTAATCACTAGCTGCTATGGAGTCAATGATTACAATTGCTTCCTCCGGGCTCTTTGACATCATAGTACCTCCAGTTGAGGCAACAAGAATCATATTTGTCTAAGGTCTCAAAGCACTGTAGAAAATATGTAGTTGTGCAACATCATCAAAGTTATGGTTTGGGCACCTCTGAAGTAAAGATTTGAATCTCTCCCATGTTTCACAGAGAGGTTCATCTGATCCTTGGAAAAAAGGAGCAATGGCTGATTTCGCGCTTATGAATCTGGATGGAGGAAAGAATCTAGCAATGAATTTTTCCTCCACTTCTTCCCAAGTGCTGAGACTTTTGTTTGGTTGTGATTGGAGCCATGTCTTTGCCTTACCCATCAAGGAGAACGGAAAAGCTCTGAGATAGACAGCTTCAACATCTTCATCAGAAGCTCCCATAGTACTGCACAACTCCATGAAGGTAGACAAATGAGTGTATGGATCTCATGATCCATTCCTGCAAACGGGTGTGAGCCAATCAAACTGAGCAAGGTTGGCTTCATTCCACAATTTTATTGTTGAAAAGAGGAATGACTATGCTGTTGTAATGTTTTGGTCCTTGTTGGTAAGCATAATCACCAAGAGTCCTCCTTGGTGGTCTATTTTCTTCTCCTCCTCTATCTGCCATATTATCACTTACAAGTGGCTTTTCTGGTGAAGGATAATCAATAGAAGAAGTTTCACCCGATGCCTTATGGGCTTCTTGTTTCTTTTTCTTCCTTTTCTTTTTTTTTTTTTCTGTCTTGGTAATTTCTGGATCAAATAAAGATTTATGTGTAGAGAACTTACCTCACGTAAAGGAAAAAGAACAAACTACAATATCCCGTAAGTACCGAGGTTAGTGAAAATAAAATATAACAAGAGAATTTATACAAAATCAAAATAAAATAATTAACAAAAGTAAGGAAAATGTCCCCGACAACGACGCCAGAAACTTGTTGGACTATTGGCAAGCGTACCAATGTCGTCGCAAGTTACATAATTTATAAAGAGGTCGTCTCCACAGGGACTTGAGCTACTCAATTCTCCCAGATGAGAGTAATCAGTTCAATAGTTATGTACAACAAATATAATCGAAATTTCATGGTTTTACGAAAATAATGGATTAGTGCTTCAGAAATTCGAAAAATAACGGAAACTAATGAAATGAATTTAATTAATTTAAGAGAACATAGGATTGGGTTTCATTGTTCATACCCTCAGTATCCAATTAACATTTGCAGATATAAATCATTCTCTGACTTTACTAATGCACACATTAATTCAACCCGAATCGACCCCTCGCATTCGAGAATCCTAAGGATATTTACTGAATATCGATCCCTCGCATATGATATAAATAACCCAGCATTACAATCATAATCTCATGATATTTGCAATCAAAACGTTATGCTCTATTCCTAACAACGTAACATAATCAGTTCAAATCCTAAGAGCACTTTCCAGTTAAACTTAGAATCCAATTTGATGAAACTAGTGATCAAGTAGAATCAAGAATTAAGAAACGAATGAAATCATCATAATGAGTAGAAAAGATTCATACATATATCAAACATGAAAAGAGATACAAAAGGGTACGAAGATTACATCCAATCCTTTGGAGAAACTAGCCGATCATTGTGTAGAGCAAGAGATCAGTAGAAGACATGACGAAGGTGGCGATCCCTGGCCTGTTTCTATAGAGTTTCCACTCCTTTTCTCTCTTCTCTCAGCTCTCTATATGTTTCCATGGCTGTTCCTCACATTCTTGGTGTCTTTTCTCCTTCCTTGCATGGCCTTTTATAGGAAAAGGTGAAGCAGGTCAGCAAAACTCGCCCAGGCGAGCTGAAACTTAATGCTAAAGAAAGGCTAACTCGCCCATGCGAATGATTTACTCGTCCAGGCGAGCTGAAACTTAATGCTAAAGAAAGGCTAACTTGCCCAGGCGAATGATTTACTTCTCCAGGCGAGTTGTGACTTAGCTTTGAAGAATAACTCGCCCAGGCTAGCTAATTGCTAGCCTGAGTATATTTGGCTTCTAGTAAATTCTTCTTTTAACCTTTTTGCCCCCTTCTCTTGTCTTGGTTGTTTCAAATGCCACAAATACACATGGTACCTACCGAAACATCGAAATTGAGTGGATGAATATTCCAAAATGTGAACATCATCATTTATATATGTACAAAATATCAAACAACTATGATTAGGGCAAGTTTATAAGAGAATTTACTGAAATCAAAAGATAAGTGCCAGGATTATAATCTTGAAAATAACTAAAATATGGCACTTATTAGAGATGCGACTAGGAATGTGCTCGTCCTGGGTTTTGTCTAGACTCATCATGCGAAGACCTTGATTTTGTCGAGCCTTCGGAGATGCAACAAGGAATATGCTCGTCCTGGGTTTTGTTTGGGCTCACCATGGGTGGACCTTGGGTTTTGTAGAGCCTTCGTGCAGTTGACATAAAATTTAAAGGGAAATAAGTTTTATTCACATTTGAGTACATATTCCCTTTTTATTCTTCAGATATGCCTCGTTAAAACCTCTCAAGCCAAAACCCTGACTATAATGACCCTGAGGCCTAGCGCGGATGGTGTGGGTTTCACGCAGATAGCGCCAAGGTTTTTCTGTAGAAAACCAGTGCAGAGGTGTGATGCTGGTAGCGCCAATGTGGCACGATTAGCGCCGATTTACGGCGCGAGTAGCGCCAGTGTGGTACGAGCAGTGCTAGACCCACTAGAGGATGGCGCGAGTGGCGCCAGAGGTTCTGGGGGTTGACGCTAGGGGCGTTAGGTTGGTGCGAGTGGCGCCAGACTATCTAGAAGACATGTTCTTCCCTGCAGGGGTGCGAGTGGCGCCATGTTGGCGCAGATGGCGCCATTGTTTCTGGGTTTGGCGCGGTTGGCGCGGTTGGCGCCGTGGGTTCTGGCAGCTGGCGTGATCAGTGCCAGAGTGGCGCGATCAGCGTGGCAGCTCGGGTAGACCCACTATAAAAGGGTCATTTTTCAAGTTTTTGGCCCAAAACTCCCTCTCTTCTTCCTCTGAACGACCTGCAACCATTGTTGAGCTTCCAAGCTCCACAAGCCTTTGTTTGTTCACCAAATCACTTCCTTTAAACACCAATCTTGTTGGAAAACACTTGGTGAGCTTGAATCCTTCATCAATTTCCCTAGAAAAGCCCCAAATCAGAGAATCCCTTTCTCAAGGGAAGTTCGTAGAGCTCGAGTTCGGCGAGGAACGGTGGCGATTCGTAGACACCCGAGCTTGGGGGATTCGTTCTTGGGCCTTCCTTGTCATCATTGAGGTAAGAAACTTGAGATTCACAGCCTGATTTGTGTGTTGGGGTTTTGGGTGAATAGTGACCCACTTATGATAGAACTAGTATTAGCCTTGGGTCCTTTAGAAACATGTGTTTAGAATGTTGTGAGGATAAAGGATTAGCTCTCAAATGTTAGTGAGGGTAGCCGCCATCAGGCTAGTGGTAGCCACCTGAGAGGGGACCAGTTGTCCCATGCTGAGGCTGATGATGATGTTGCAGCCCAAGGAAAGATGCTTATCACTTTTCGTAAGCATGATCCTCCAGTGTTCCTTGGTGGATATGATCCAGTTGCTGAAGTAAGGTGGTTGCAGGCTTTGGAGAAGATGTTCACGGTGATGGAGTGTCCTGATCACTAAAGGTTGCTGTATGCGACCTATATGCTTCAGGGCGATGCCCATGAGTGGTGGACTGCCACATATCAGTTGTTGAGAGGCCGGGGAGATGTGATCACCTGGCAGATGTTTGACGCCTGTTTCCTGGACAGATATTTTCCCAGGGATGCTAGAGAGCAGAAGCAGGCATAGTTTGATGGTCTTGTTCAGGGGAACTTGACTGTGGGTGAGTACTTGGCCAAGTTTAATGAGCTGGCCAAATATGCACACTTCAGGAGATCCTTGCCTGATGCTGATATACTTGCTGCTAAGTTCCAGAGGGGACTTAGGGAGTGCATTGAGGAGTGGGTTGCCGGTAGTGGATCCCGTGATATGGATAGCTTGGTGAGGCAGTGTCGCCAAGTTGAGAACATGCTTCGTAGACATCGAGGCAGTCAGCCTACTCCCTCAGTCACACAGGAGGTGAGAAGGCCCAACAGTTTTGTCCTACCCGGAAAGGGTAAGGGCAAAGACTTGAGAGTCTCCACCTCTTCTGATAGATTCAAGAGAGGCTCTAGCCAGAGTGGCTCAGCTCGGAGGAGGCAACCTCCGAAGTGTCCAGCTTGTGGGAGGGAGCACTGGGGATCGTGCCCCTCAGGACAGATCATATGTTACAGGTGTGGCAAGCCAGGCCACATTTCTCTCAAACTGAAAGCTAATCCTTCCTCCTCTCATCAATCTAAACACTTCTCTCAACTAGACCCAGAGCTAATTCTAGCTCTATCACAGATGGGTCACTATTCACAGGAAACCCCCAAATCCAAAATCAATCGGAGAAACTCGAGTTTCTTACCTCAGAATTGATGAGGAAGGCCTCTGGGCTACTCTCCCTAGCCTTGGTGCCGTGGAAACACCACCGTTCCTCGTCCAACTCGAGCTCTGCAACCTCTTTCTGAGAAAGGGCTTTTCTGGGGTTTCAAGGAGAATGGAAGAAGGATTTTAGCTAAAACTTGGTTTATGAGAGTTTTGATAGGCTTAGGAAGTGTTTTGGGCCATAAAACATAGTCATGGAAGCTTGGGAACCTCAGCCATGGAGGTTGGGACGCTGGAGGAAG
>PYAF01004403.1:133000-156601 GCA_007407185.1 Glycine tomentella | reverse complement strand
GAATCACCACAATAGCAGAGAAGCCATTGATAAGAAACAAGAAGGTTCTTGAATAAGAACAAGAGAGAAACCCTCTCAACGATTTCAGAATTGTATTTGAGGAATCCAAAAGTTCTTACAAACAGTTTTGGTGTGGTTTATATAGCCCACGAAATTACAAACTAAATGACCATAAATGTAAGTAAAATGCAAATTGAAATGAAGCCCAAATGTAGCTTGTAGTGCAAGCTTTCCTCAAAACGACCTTACACTTCTCAAAATCGCATTTCTGCAGATTTTACTGGTTTAATCGATTATTTTGACCATGTAATCAATTATTTAACTCAAATAATCGATTACTTGGTTTGGTAATCGATTAAAGCAGGAAGAGCTAATTTCAATCTGCAACTAACCCTGATGTAATCAATTATTCCGTCCATGTATTCGATTATTTAACTTAAATAATCAATTACTTGGTTTGGTAATCGATTAAAGCAGAACGACTTTGCTTTCTCTTTGCAACTGAAAATGGAGTAATCAATTACAATAGTGAAAACCTATTTTACAAGTATTTTGTTGAAATCTCCTAAGAAGTACTAGAATTCATTGAATTAAATTGGATTTAAGACATCAAAATCCAGCTCTTGTCATCTTTAGTTTGGTGTGCCTTCTCATATTTGCCCAAGTTCATTTGAATGTGATCTTGAAGTGCTTGAGTCCTAGCTCCTGTCATTGGTCCTTTGAAACTAACCAAAGGAAGTGCTTCAAGCTCTCCTTCTAGACCTTTGGCTTGTGCTGGACCTCCATCAATTTTTCTTGTGCAAGTGTAAAGGAATTATAAATTATTTTGGAAGGTATATTATGGTTTATTAGCTAGAGTACTAACATGTTGTTCTTAAACTTGATGATATTATTTTGCCATGCACAAGTTGGCATGACTTTGATTGAATGATGTATGGTGGCCGAGCCATGTGTTTGGTATATTATGATGAAATTTTTCCACGAGGTTGTATGAATTTGCTCATGGATTGTGTTACAAAGGAAAATGATGGATTTTATGTGATGATATATATTGATTCATGTTTCCGAGTTTAGTATGAGATTTGCGAAACAGAATCTGATACTATATCCAGTACGAGATGTAGAGACCAGGTGCACAATGGAATTGATCATGCATTGTTTATGTAAGACAATCGCAGTGATACTACATACAGTACGATATGCAGAGACCATGTGCACTCCAAAATTTCCTCATGCATATATTGTTTGAATGGTTACTTATATTGATTTTATTGGAATTTATTGATGAATTACTAAGATACTAACCTATTTGATGGTTTAGTTTTGCTTACTGAGGAATTTTATTTCTCACTAGATTTGTTTCAATTGTTTTTATATTAGGCGGTCTCATTGATCATCTTTCTTGATGCCTTGGACTGAAGGTGGGACAGAGATGAAGCTAGGAATTGCTATATTTTCACCTTGCATCATGTTATACGTGTTTATGTATATTTTGGAGCTCATTTTTCTGTGTCAGTTGAGTGATCTATTTAATCCTAACGATCTGTTTCTCCAGTTTGCTCATGTTTACCCTAATCCACCTATGGAACCTATCAACATATCTTCTAGCAACCATAACATGTATCCTCCTTTCATACCAAATTATAGAGGTAACATGAATTTGAATACTGACTCTGAAGCTAAGGAGAGTGTTGGTGATAATTTCTGAACTGAGCAAATGTTACCTTGGTGTATGAAATCTAAATGGGGATCGTCTCTAGAAAATAGATGGTTAGGGTGTTCATAGTACTCCTATGTTTTAGGGTTTGTTAGAAATTATGGTTGTGTATGAACTTTATATTTTGAATGCTAACTACAACGTATGGTTGGTACTCTCTGAACTCGTGACTTGTATAACAAAGGAAATGATTTAATGTAAAAATGATTAGTAATGTTTAATGAAATGAGGTTGCAAACTATAAAATCTACATCTATAAGTATTATTTAAACTATAACAACATGCACTCCTTAAAAAAAAAACACTAATAAAAATAATATATCTAAAAATATATTAGGTTGTTACACCGATCATTGACCCAGTCGAGGTAAAAGGTCAGTGGATTAGTGGTCTAACCGGTGGGTCAGTAATTGGCCCTGTTTGACCCGATTTATATATATATATATATTAAAAATTCAAAATTATATATGTATCTATTATATATAAGTATATAACTAATATTATTTGAGTAAAAAAAGTTCATCCATACTCCAAAATCTAAAATAACAATGGATAATAATCCAAAATCCAAAATTTTAAAAAAGAAATAATTTTTTATAAAAAAGTATAACCGGTCGAGTCGGACCGATCAGACCGAGAACCGGTATCTACCCGACCGAGTTTGGCTGAGTCATCTCGGGTCAATTGCATAACCAGTCCAATAGTGAAACCAGTCTGATTAGACCACCGAGTCCCGAGCCAACCAGTCCAACTGGCCGGGCCAAACCGAGTTTTATAACATTGCCCTTCGTCCACGCTCATGACTTGACTTGTACCACCAGCTGTGGGGCAATGTCTGCCGAGCTTCCTGGTGGGAGGATAGGATGCCACTTTTAGGCTCTCTGCATAGGATTGTCAAGCTTGCTTCTGCTATACCTTGATAGTCACTATTTCTCCCATCAAGGTAATGAACTTCATCTTCTAGTGAGGCGTGGAAACGATAGCTCTGAGCTAGTTCAATGTTTTCGTACCAATTAAGGAAAAATAAGAGGTGTCGACATCGGAAATTAGATACCTGACATTGAGGCTCCTTGAAAGTGGGCCTTGACCAAAAGTGGTTATGATGTCACATAGCCTTTGATCTCTACCCTTTCCCCTGCAAAGCCAAGGAGGGGTCGAGAGTGAGGGTGGATCGTGTTTGGTGAAAATTCAAGCCTCTGGAAGGTTTTCCAATAACGGATGTTCATTGATCTACCCTGGTCTATGAGGACCTTGGACACCATAAAGTTGGCGATCACAAGGGAGACAATCATGGGATCGTCCTGGTTGGCAAGGTTGATTCCCTTTAAATCTTTATCTGTGAAACTAATAGGGGAGGCTCCGTGGTGGAGGAACATCAACATAATTGATGTAGATGTTCCGCATAACATAAGGATGTTGCTTCCAAGATTGGTTGGACAACCCTCCGTGAGACAATCCGCCTGCGATGGTGTTAATCACATCTCAATTTTTTGGGCAAGCTCATTCTCCTGTTCTTGAGGAGGCTGGCATTCACGTCTGGGCTGATGCTGCCTTTGTCGTTGATGGAGTGCTTTTAGTTAAATATTTTTCTATCCTTCTTAGCTTATTTGACTTCTCTTGGACTTTTATTTTTCCATTCTAATTTAGTTTTTGTCTTTGGCAAGTAAGTGGGCTTAATTGCTAATTTTAACGTATTTTCAGATTTTATGCTCACTTGACCTAACTGCCTTGTATAGGACCTACAGAGCTCTAAAGAGCTTGAATGGAGCGTTCTAATAGTCCCTAGAAAGATAACGAAAAGATCTACATGTTTGTCAGAAATAAGCCGAGGCTAAGTCTGCCATTTGGAGGGTCATTTTGGGCTTTGAAGTCAGAATCAATGCACTTATATTTTGGGGTGCGAGTTTGATTTTTATTGTTGTAAATAGTAAATAATTAGAATTGATGGGTTTGTTCATGGCCCATTCTTTCCTTCAGACTTAGTCACTTTATATTAGTGACATTGGAAAGACTCAACCCTTTACATTTTTATTAGCAAAAACAATTTTTACAATTTCTCTTTTTAAGTTTTTAGAATTGAAACCCTTGCTCTTATTTTCTCTCAACTGTTCTTCCTTGTTCTTCATTTTTGTGCAATTATTTCATGGGGCTTTCATTGATGATGATCATGGAAGGCTAAATACTCAATCAATCCAAGGATCCAACCCAAGCAAAAGGAGAATTTGAGTCCTGGTTTAGTATTTCGAATTCTGTTTGAATGTTCACTTTCTTTTTTAATTGCTATTTTGTTTTCATGATTATGAATGGGTTTAGGATTGAAAGCGGATTAGGTTATGGATTCATTTCCTAATTTCAAATATTAATCACAAATTAATTGGATGATATTTCAGTTAGGGTTGTGGTTTCAATTAATTTAGGGGTTAATTCGATTGAACTGCTTCTAATGAGATTGAACGAACTTTCATAATAGGATAAATTTCTAAGAACGATGATGATTCAAATAGCTTGGTGTGGTGAATTGGATTGATGCTTTTAATATGTTTTACATTAACTCTTTTCAATTCTGTTAGTTTCTGCGTTGATCCTTAATCTTAGTTTACGTTTTTGCAAGTTTTACTTAACCCATATAAACTATTCAATAAAAATCCCCCTTACTGTTATTAGTGAGTTGAAGTTAAAATCATATTGATACTGTCTCCGAGTCGACCTAGGTTAATCCTGTGCTACAGAATTAGCGCATTTAAATTATTTTGGAGCGCTACGGCAAACGCTTATCAGTCGTCCTCCGTCTTCCGCTCTGTCCCTTCTGCTATTAACATTCTGGTTTCTGGGTTGATCTTCTTGATATCCTCTAGGTCTGGTTCCTACCGGGTGATTATGGGGTTTTTTACGAACTGGGACAAATACCTAGCCTGTATGAGCTCTTCGATTCTATATTTTAGAGACCAACAGTCCTCTGTGTTGTGACCGCAACTGCGATGGTATCTGCAGTATTTGGTTGTATTTGTCCCCGACTTGGGAAATAGTGGTCCAGGTAGTTTTACTTGTACCTCTGTGTTGAAAGCCTCCTCTATGATGGTAGTACGGATGACTATCAGGGGCGTGTAGCGCTATACCTGAGTCTTCTTTGGAGAGGTTGGCTCTCGTCCAGCTTGTGCTTTTTGTTCGACATGTGTGGGTCGGTCTTGGTTGCTCTTTCCTATTTGTCTCGCTTATGTCTGCCTTGTCGGACTTCATTCATGAACTTCAACATCTCCTCCATCTAGATGTAGCCCTTGGCTCGTTTGCATAACTCGTCCATGCTAGAAGGGGGGTTTCTTACATAGGTTGTCCGCAAACTTACCTGGTCTCAAGGCCAACAACATAGAGTGCAATGCTACCTCAGGGTTGAGGTTTCAGATCTGGACAACTATTCGTCCAAATCTATCCATGAATCTCCGAAGAGGATCATCGTCTGCCTGTCACAGACTGGCCAGTGCAGCAAAAGTCATACGAGGGGACCGACTGGTCACATACTGTGCGTTGAAATGTTCGATAAGGGTGTTGAAGTTGTCGATGAACCTCGACAGAATTCCACCGTACCATGTCAAGATTGCTCCCTTGAGAGATGTAGGGAACACACGACACAATACTGCATCGTCATTGGTGTAGAGATTCGCCTGGGTGAGGAAGGCATCCAGATGTTCATTTAGATCTGTGATTCCATTTTACCACTCTAGATTGAGTGATTTCTAACTTGAAGGTAGATCAACCTCCATGTTAAGTTCAACAAAGGGATGTCAACGTGTAGTCCACCTTTCTAGGCAGTGCACATGTGTTAAGCTGGGACCGTCTTGAGGGTTGACGGTGTGTCGGGGGTGTGATTTCCCTTGAGTACGCTCGGTCACTGTTTGAGCCGAGTGTTCGTGATTAGCCTTCAGCTTTTCGAAGTTGCTCCTCGTGACGTTGTTCCATACCTGCAATGCGATTTTGGAGTTGCTGGAGGGTGTCTATATTGGTCATGGTTGTTTGATGAGGGTTGGAAGTTTTGATGGAAGTAGACCTGAGACTAGACCATGTACTAACCATTGATGGATTGATGAAGAATGTGAGGTCGCAGGATAAGTTTAACCACGACCCCACGGGGGGCGCCAATTGTTCTTACCAAAATCTAGATGTGGAGCACTGATTGTGTGTTTTTAGTTTAATATTTCTATTCTTCTTAGCTTATTTGACTTCTATTGGACTTTTATTTCCTCACTCTAACTCAGTTTTTGTCTTAGGCAAACAAGTGGGCTTAATTGATAATTGTTGCTTATTTTCAGATATTTTGCTTACTTAACCTATCTTTCTTGTGCAGAACCTAGAGAGCTCTATATGACTCCAAATGGTGCATATGAGTAGTCCCTGGAAAGATAAGGAAAAGATCTACAATTTTGTTCGATATAAGCCAAGGACAATTCTATCATTTTGAGGGTCATTTTACCCTTGGAAGTCAGAATCCCTGCACTCGAGTTTTGGGCTGCGAATTGGTGTAATTAGTAATTAGTTAGATTAAATGGGCCTAATCATGGTCTATCCTTTACTACTGAATCAGTCACTATTTTTAGTGCAATTAGTTAGTGAAGAGACACATTTTAATTTTTTGAGCACAAACAGAATTTGTAGTTTTTTTTAGAAGTTTTCAGAATTAAAACCCTTTCTCTCATTTTCTAACTACTGTTCTTAATTGTTCTTTATTTTTCTTCTTCCTTTCATCTCTGTTCTTTTATTTTTCTCATACAAATTTTGTGGCTCTTACATTGATGATGATCATGGAAGGCTAAATAATCAATAAATCTAAGGATCCAGTCCAAGCAAGGAGAATTTGAGTTCTGGTTTGGTATTCTAATTTCTATGTGAATGTTCATCTTCTTCTTCAATCATCTTTTCGATTTTAATGATTATGAATATGTTTAGGATTGAAAATGAATTAGTTTATAGATTTATTTCCTAATTTTGAATTTTAATGATAGATTGTTTGGATGATATTTCAATCCGATTTGTGATTTCAATTGATATAGAAGTTAATTCAATTGAACTACTTCTAATGATATTGAATGAATCTTCATAAGATGATCATTATATGAGAACTATGATAATTTGTATTGCTTGGTTTAGTGAATTGGATTGATATTCTTGAATCTGTTTTACAACACCTTTTACCAATCATGTTAGTTTTTGCATTTTTCTTCAATTCTTGTTTGTGTTTCTGCAATTTTTATTCATTGCCTACAAACTGTTCGATTAAAATCCGTCTATTGTTTATTAGTGAATTGAAGTTGGAACCAAATTGATCATGTCTCTGAGTCGACCTAGGTTAATCCTGTGCTAAAGAATTAGCGTAGTTTAATTGTTTTGTAGCGATTTGACAGTTGTTATCAAAACTGGCACCATTGCCAGACATACGGTTCATTGTGTGCTAACTTTAATCCACTCATAATTAGATAATAATATAGGTACCATTGATATTAATATAGTATAATTCCATCTGCCTACAAAAAAAAATTCAAAAATTCAACATTTTGTTTCTAGATAATAGATAAGAGATAGATATAGATAGAAGATAGATAGATATAGATAGATATAAATAATAAAAAAATTCAAAAATTTGTGTCTAGTTAACAGATAAAAGATAGATATAGATAATAAAAAATTCAAAAATTTGTTTCTAGATAATAAATAGAAGATAGATATAAATAAAAGAAAATAGATATAGATAAATATAGATTAAAAATTTCAAAACTAAAAAAAAAATAATTTTTAGTTGTTGATCGTGGTGTTTTTGAATTACAAAAAAAACAAAATTCGAAAAAAAAGAAATTTCCAAAAATCAAAAATAATTTTTAGACAATTATTATGGTGTTTTTGATTTTTTTTTTAAAAAAAATTGGGCCAGCTTTTCATTTTTTATATAGATTTAGAAAATATTGTGAATAATATTTTGGTATAGTAGTTGTCTGTTATTTCGGTCACTGATAAGTTAAACTGTGCATGACTAGGTCCAAACCAGGTGACTTGCATTCATATGATCCTGAGTAGCAGAGATAATAGATGTGTAGTTTTGGATAACAGTATAGTGTATTTTGAGCATTCTATTTTTTAACCTTCTATTTCTAATTCTGAACATCTTGATTCTGAAATTTTTGTTGATACAATGGCTGATAATAATCGAACTCTTAAGGAATTGGCTACACCTGATGTTGTTTATCAACCTTGGTGTATTCAATATCTTGAGACAGAGGTTAGTTATGAGCTAAAATCTAGACTAATCCATTTGCTTCCAAAGTTTCATGGCCTTGCAGGTGAAGATCCACATAAACATCTTAAGGAGTTTCACGTAGTGTGTTCCACCATTCGACCACATGACATTCATGAAGATTATGTCAAGATGAAGACATTTGCATTCTCTCTGGATGGTGTGGCCAAGGATTGGTTGTACCTTCAGCCAGATCCTATCAATACTTGGACAGATATGAAGAGAAGATTTTTGAAGAAATTCTCACTGCATCTAGAACAACATCCATCCGGAAAGAAATTTGTGGTATAAGGCAGCTAGCTGGAGAGACATTATATAAGTACTGGGAGAGATTCAATAAGTTGTGTGCTACCTGTCTTCACCATCAAGTCAGTGAGCAATTATTGATCCAGTATTTTTACAAAGGCTTGATGTTGATGGATAGGAGTATGATAGATGCAGCCAGTGGAGGCGCTTTGATGGATAATACTCCTCTTGCTACAAGACAATTGATTTCTAAAATGGCAGCCAATTATCAACAATTTGGTACTAGTGGCACTTCAACATCCAAGGTTGTTGCAAATGAAGTTTCCGTTTCTATGGTTGTTTATAACCGAAGGTTGGAGAATAAACTGACAGAATTAACATTCCTTGTGAGACAACTTGTCATTGGTAAACAATAGAATGTGATGGCAGCCAACCAAGGTTGTGTGGCATCTGCTGTGCACTTGATCATCCAACAAAATCATGTCCTACTCTTCAAGAAACAAAACAAGCTGCTGAAGTTTCTTCCATACAATCTGGATAGCCATTCAGACCTCAACAATAGTATAATCCTTACTCCAACACTTATAATCCTAGTTGGAGAGATCATCAGAATTTGAGGTATGGTCCTGGTTCATAACAACAAAAACAACTACAACCATTCAGACCTCAACAACAACAATATCAACCCTCTAACAACAAATACCAACCTTGCCCATTTAGACAACAACCACAATTCCAGTAGCCTACACTTATGTAACACCCTGAAATTTCAATAACTATAAATATATGTTATATGAATTATTCTTGATGTAAATATTAGATTATGAGAAATTTGGCTGATCTGTATTTGAATTAATTGGGTGAAATATCAATTCGAGACATTAAGGAAATGTTTGAAGAGAAATGACCATATTACCCTTTCCTTAAATCAGAAATTACAGAAATGCCCTTGAGGTGAAAATGACAAAAATGCCCCTAGATATTTTAGTGAGATATTTTAAGGTGGAAATTACATAAATGCCCTTGGATATTTTGGAAATGACAAGAATACCCTTAGATATTTTGGCTGAATATTTTATGTGAAAATGACAATTATGCCCTAGGATGAATGATGAAATTACCATAATGCCCTTTTGGCCAGAAATGACCAGATATCCTTAGAGATTTTGTGAGAACTTGATGAAATTACAAAATACTCTTGATTGGCAGAATATCAAAATAGTTTGCGACAAGAAACCCTAGAATAGAATTTCTATGAATTTTATAAGGTGACAACTTTGAAACATTATTCAAAAGAATTCAAGCATTAGAAAAATATAGAAAAATGATAGATAAAATCTATGGAATTTTCTCTTAATTGTAGGATGAATAGATTTATTTAATAAAATGGTTTAGTAATTTTGATAGTCAAAAGTAATATGGACCAATTAGAATGAAGATAAAAGCAGTCTTGTAAGTAAAGTCTGAGTAGCACTCTGTGTAGATTACTTGTGAGCAATTTTTACTGGAATTGAAGTCAATTTTTGAAAAACTCTAGAATGCTATCATTCAATATTATCTTTAGGTAGAAGAGTTCAAATCAAACTTGACTTCTTACTAGAAAATACCATGTGTAAAGCCACAAGGAAATTGGATTTTTCTTCATCATAAAAAATGACATGTACATAAAGTAACATGACAAGTGGTGGGACACTTGTAAAGGTCATGACAAGTGTAGGGACACTTGTAATGGAAGCATCATGACTTAGGAGATTTTTGTAAATATTAAATTATTTTCGAACTACTATATAAAGGGAGGGGGGGGGGGGACTTAAGTGCAAGTCATTTTCAAGACCACCCCTTTCTACAAGAAGCCACACGTGAACTACCTCTCTATATCCCTTTCATTTCACTTTCATCCTTTCCTTTTCAAAGCTTAAATCAAATAGGAAAGATCCTACCATCTTGAAGAAATCACGTGTAGAAGAGCTAGCTAGGAAGAATTTGACAAGCTTTATAGGAAGAAACAAGGTATGTATAGGGAAGTTTATGCTAAATATAGTTTAAGTATTGCTTTTGTTCGAATAAGTATTTATAGAATCTCATTTATTTCTATGGAAAACAAAGCTTGGACACCATGTGTTTGATGAAATGCTTCAAAGAAATAAAGATAGTTTGAGTGTTGTTTTATTCAAATAGATGCTTGAAGTTCATGTGTTGTTGAGTGTTTTTATGAATTTCTATGAAATTCAGGTGTTGCTTAGTGTTTCATGAATCCTTATGAACTTCATGTGTTTCCATGAATTTTCTATACAAGTTGAGTTTTATACTTGAATTCTGTTGAATTTCTGAGTAAAGTACGAAATTGAAAATTGATGCTTAAAATAAAAATGAGATGATAAAGAAATTATACATGAAAGTGAATCAGTCTTATATGTCTCATATGCATATGCCCGACAGGGATTAGTCCGCGTTATTTGCCTCAAGAAGAGGTGTGTCAGATAGCTACAGGAACTGAGTTCGAGCGTTCAGACAAAAGGAGTTTGAGCTAGGGGGTAGCTGGCAGTGGGGAAATCATTCCACCCATAATGATCACATGAAGTGTGGGTGAGAATCCTGTGCACCACTGTGGTACCCTGACTGATCGTTTTAGTTCTGTGCCATGGGGATGGGGCTATCTTGACTATTGGTACCAAAAGATAAAAGATAAAAGAGAATCATGCATCATGATAAGAAAGAATCATGCATCTTGAGATGAATACCTGCATATTTAATATATTCTGTTACTTAAATTATGTTTATCATAAACTTACCCTGTATTTTGTGTCTGTGGTTGACACCTGCTATGACCTTGATTTTATTCGGGCGAGCAGACGAACAACAGAGAAAGTGATTGTCAAGAAGTTTTGTTTAAAGATGTGTTATTTGAAGATGTGATGCTTGAGGATGTATTCTGTTGAAATAGAATGTTTTAGTTATTTGTATCATGTAAAAGAATCGAAATCAGTTTGTACTCTTATTTTACATTACATCAGTGTAATAAATATTAATCAGTAATGAAAATCTCTTTGAATATCAATTATTAGTAAATTTGGTTTGGTATTTTTAAGCAAGTTTAAAAGAATTTTCATCAAAAATCAATAAAATACAAGATGGAAAATTGAGGCGTTACAACTAACACCTTCACAACCTGTGTAGAGCAATTCTGGACTTCCTTGGAGGACCTGATGAAGCAAATGGCAACCACCAACATTTAGTTTCAACAAAATGTTAGTGCCACCATCCAAGACCTGCAGACTCAGATTGGACAGTTAGCTACAACTGTCAACTCGATGCAACAACAAGGTTCTGGCAACATTCCAGCACAACCAATTATTAATCCAAAGAATGTGAGTGCTATTACCTTGAGGAGTGGCACATAGCTTCCAAATTCAACAAATGTTGGTAAAAAAATTGATGATGGTGCCAAAATAGATTTTGCACGCAAATAGATTCCTCTACCTTTTCCTTCTAGATCCATTCATGCGAAGAAAGTGGAGCTTGATTCTGATCTGCTTGAGACTTTCATGAGGGTGGAAGTTAACATTCCCCTCTTGGATGTCATCAAATAGATTCCAAAATATGCAAAGTTCTTGAAGGATTTGTGCTCCCACAAGAGGAAGCTGAAGGGAAATGAGCAAGTAAAGATGGGCAGAAATGTTTCTGCACTTATACAGAGCAAAACTGTTGCTGCCATCCCACTATCTACCTTGCCACAGAAGTGCAAAGATCCTGGCACGTTCACTGTCCCTTGCACGTTCACTGTCCCTTGCAACATTGGAGATTGTACTTTTACAAATGTCATGCTTGACCTTGGAGCCTCAATTAATGTCATGCCCACATCAGTTTACATATCACTACATCTTGGTGATTTGAAACCCACTGGTGTTGTCATTCACTTAGCCAACTGAAGTGTTGTGCTTCCACCTAGACTTATTGAAGATGTGCTGGTGTGAGTTAATGATTTGATTTTTCCTGCATATTTTTACATTTTGGATATGGAGAACGAGTCTTTCAGTCATGGTTTCACATTGATCCTAGGGATACCATTCTTGATGACAACCAAGACCAAAATTGATGTGCATGTAGGAACTCTTTCCATGGAGTTTTGTGATGATGTTGTCCTGTTCAACATTTTTTAGGCCATGAGGCATCCTGTAGAGGAGCATTTTGTCTTTCTTGTTGATATCATTGATGTCGCAGTAGATAGTGTAGATTTACTTTTTGATTTTTTTGATTTTTCTAATTTTGATATTGGTTCTTGTAATTTTACCTATGATGATTCTATTGTTGTGTGTAGTATTTGTGCGGAGATTTCCTTTGTGTGTAGTATTTGTGCGGAGATTTCCTCCGCACTTCACTCTGATTGTGTTGCAGATATAGGTACAGCTATTGATTCTCTTATCGTACTTCCCTTAGCCACCAATCTTTTCTTGCCTTCCAACATTCAACCACCTTCCTTGGAGCTGAAGTCACTACTTGAGCACCTTAAATATGCATATTTAGATGATGCTCACAAGCTTCCAATCATCATCTCTAGCAACCTGTCACTTGAGCATGAAGAGAAGTTGCTGCATGTTTTGAGAGGCCACAAAAAGGCCATTGGATTGACACTTGTTGACCTTCCTGGAATAAATCTTTCTATTTGCATACATCAGATGGTCTTGGAGGATGATTCTAGGCCGGTGAGGCAGCCACAGAGGAGACTAAATCCCACTATTCTTGATGTGGTGAAGAAGGAAGTGATGAAGTTACTAGCTGCAGGGATTATCTATCCCATTTCAGATAGCACTTGGGTTTCACCTGTCCAAGTGGTCCCTAAGAAGTCGGGTATCACTGTTGTGAAAAACCAGGATAATAAGTTATTCCGACTAGAGTAGCCAACAGTTGGTGAGTTTGCATTGACTACAGGAGACTTAACCAGGCAACTAGCAAGGACCATTTCCTTCTCCCCTTCATTGACCAAGTTCTGGAGAGGTTGGTAGGTAAATCACATTATTGCTTTCTTGATGGTTTTTCAGGTTACATGCAGATTCATATTACACCGGAGGACCAACGTAAGACAACATTCACCTGTCCATTTGGCACATTTTCCTACACTAGGATGCCTTTTGGCTTATGCAACGCACCTGCTACCTTCCAAAGGTGCATGGTGAGTATCTTTTCTGATTTATTAAAGAGTTGCATGGAGGTGTTTATGGATGATTTCGTTGTTATGGTTCCTCTTTTGATGCATGTTTAGATAGTCTCTCTAGAGCTCTTGGTGGATGTATTGGGACTAACCTTGTTCTTAAATTTGAGAAATGTCATTTTGTGGTACATGAAGGTATAGTCTTAGGCCATTTGGTCTCCAGTAGTGGTATTGAGGTCGATAAGGCCAATATTGATGTTATTACTTCTCTACCTTACCCCGCTTCTATGCGGGAAGTGCGTTCTTTTCTTAGACATGCAGGTTTTTATAGGAGATTCATCCAGGATTTTAGCAAGATTGCATTGCCATTGTCTAAGCTTCTCCAAAAGGACATATACTTTATGTTTGACCAACCTTGCAAAGAGGCATTTGAGGAATTGAGGAAGAAGCTTACTACCTCTCCCATCATGCAGCCACAAGATTGGGAACTTCCCTTTGAGCTCATGTGTGATGCCTCTAATTATGCACTTGGGGCTGTGTTGTCACAGAGAATTGATAAATGATCTGATGTCATTGCTTATGCTTAACACACTTTAGATGCAACCCAAGTTAACTACACCACCACTGAGAATGAGCTTTTGGCTATTATTTTTGCTTTAGATAAATTTCGATCTTCTTTGCTTTGTACCTATATCACTGTCTTTACTGACCATGCAGCTTTGAAGTACCTGTTGAAGAAGCTTGATGTTAAACCTAGATTGATCAGGTGGATGCTTCTTCTTCAGGAGTTTGATATTGAGATTAAGGACAAGAGTGGTGCAGAAAACTTTGTTGCTGATCATTTGAGCAGGATTGAGGGACCTGTTGACTCCTTTCCTATTAAGGATAATTTCCCTGATGAGCATTTGATGCACTTGCATTCATCACATATTAAACCTTGGTTTACTGATATTGTGAATTTCATTGTTGCATATGTTATTCCGCCTCATGTATCTAGGTCTCAAATAGATAAACTTAAGAGTGACGCTAAATATTATGTGTGGGATGATCCTTATTTGTTGAGGTTTGGTAGTGATCAAGTGATCCGTAGGTGTGTGCCAGATCATGAGATTCAGTCTATTCTTCAGTTTTGTCATGGCACACCTACCGACGGTCATTTTGGTCCTCAGCGAATCGCTTGGAGAGTATTGGACTATGGGTTCTATTGGCCCAGCATGTTTAGTGATGCTTATCACTTTACCACCACTTGTGAGCAATGTCAGAGAGCAGGAGGGACCATTATTTTCTATGAGGTTTTTGATGTGTGGGGTATTGATTTTATGGGTCCATTTCCTGTTTCTCATGGTTTTTCATATATTCTGCTTGCTGTTGATTATGTTTCTAGATGGCCTGAAGCTAAGCCCACTAGAACTAATGATTCTAAAGTTGTTGTGGATTTTGTGAGATCCAACATTTTTTGCAGGTTTGGTGTGCCTAGAGCCATTATTAGTGACTAGGGTAGCCATTTTTGTATCAGGTCATTGGCATCCTTGCTTCAGAAGTATGGGGTTGTGCATAGAGTTGCTGTAGCTTATCATCCCCAAACTAATGGGCAAGCAGAGGTTTTTAACAGAGAGATCAAGCAAGTGTTATAGAAGGTAGTGCAACCCAACAAGAAGGATTGGAGCAAGTTACTTGAAGATGCTTTATGGGCTCACAGGACTACTTACCAAACACCTTTGGGGATGTCTCCCTATAGGGTGGTTTTTGGTAAGGCATGCCACCTTCCGGTGGAGATTGAGCACCATTCTTATTGGGCGGTGAAGAGTTGTAACATGACATTTGATGAAGCGGGTCTGGAAAGGAAGTTTCAATTGCAAGAACTTGAAGGCATTTGTAATTTGTTAAGTTGTTCAAGAGGCTTATCTTGTGATCCTTGAATTTGCATAAACATAATCATAAACATGCATACATGATTTAAGAAAACCATAAAAGGTTACATGTTTGCATTTAGAGAGAAATTGTCATGGTTTAAGTTTTGGAAAATGCATTTTTGCACTACTTTAATTGATTACCAGCTTGTGTTTACAAAGCCATGAAGAACACTTCAATCGATTACAAGTAAATCGTAAACGATTACACAACACAAAAACACAAAACATGTCTGACTGCCTTAATCGATTACCACTCAATCATAACTGATTACATAGGCTTATTTCAATTCTGAGACTGATTGCCTTAATCGATCACAGGTCGTTTTAATCGATTACATTGTTCATAAATCTTTTCCAGATTGTGCAAAGAACACTATAATCGATTATTTTTTATATTAATTGATTATATTGGTTAAAATAATCTATTACATAACGTTTTAATCGATTACATGCAGTTAAATCTATTTTGTATAAAAAGCTTTTGGGTCTTAACATTTGCAATAATCTAGAGAAATTGATTATATGAATTACTCATTACTCCTAAAGCTTTCAAAGTCTGAGAAAGAGATTTTTTGAGTCTTATACATCTTGTTTCAATACCCAAGAACTCATGCTTCATTGATCGTATTGTTTTGAACAAGATTCTTCAAGAGTTTTTCAAGAGAGCTGCTTTCCAACATTAACATTCATTCAATCTGAATTTGCTTGGTAAAATTCGTTCATTCATCCTCTGAGGATCATAAGGTTGTATCTCTCTTGAACTCTTACTGTGAATTGACTTATTTCTTTTAATTCTTGTAAGTACTAAGACCAAAGAGTTTCATTAGAGCTTTTTCTAGAGTAGTGTTCTCTAGAGGAAAGAACAGAGTAGTGTTCTCTAGTTCTTTGTGATTAAAAGTCTATATTTCAGTTTCTTTATCTAGGTTTGATAAACGTAATCACTTGTAAAGCTTGTAAAGAACATATTTTGATTTAGTGGAACTCTAATCAGGTTTTGTTAGGAGACAATGGATGTAGCTTCTCTTTTGAGGGGTGAACCAGTATAAATTTGGTGTTCTCTTGGTTCTAATTCTTGCTATTGAAAATACAATGAACACACCTTCAAATAACCAAGAGGGGGGAGGGGTGAATTGGTTAAAACAGTCTTTAAAAACTTTTCTTTAAAACAATTTGTGGAATTAAAACTTGGATCATATCACTCAATCACCCTTGATCAAAAACATTGTTTTCTTTTAATCTATAATCACCTTAGAATGCATGTTATGACTAAAATGCTTCTTGTTGAATGTATATTGATTTCTAAATACTAGCAATGAAAGAAACATAGATAAAGAACTCAAGACACATCAATTTATACTAGTTCACCTCACAAACTTGGAGGCTACATCCAGTGTCTTCCAACCAACACTAGGTTAAAGTTTTCACTATATCAAATTATTCTTTTACAAGCACAGCAAGTGACAATCTCTATCAACACTAGACAAAGATTCTGAATTCTAAAACACTATTAGAATAAAATCACAAAAGATCCTAAGAAACCTACTCAGATCTTTCCCCTTGAGAACCCTACTCAAGATAGCTTGAAAGAACTACAATGATATAAAATACAAAATTCTAACACAGAAATTCTAAAGGAAAGAGTTCAAGAATTACACAACCCGAGATCCTTAACAGATGATTGAATGAATGTTTGAAGTTATAAATCAACCAGGTTGAATGAATGTCAATGCATGAACAAATCTATCTTGAAAAACTCTTTTCTCACAAACACATCATCTTCAAAATCAATCACTCATTGATCTTCTTCACAAGATGTGTTTCTATCAAATCAGTTTCTAGATCTTTAGAAAGCACTTGGAACTTTTGGGTAAAATTCTAAATCAGAGTGAATTTTTGCTCTTTGAAAATTCTCAAAACTTTATGAAGTACAGGCCCCTAAGTTCTTTATATAAGACACTGATTTAACTAACTATAATCGATTAATCCGTTAAGGTAATCAATTATTTTGACATATGTAATCGATTAAATCAACCAGATAATCGATTAATATGTTCTTGAGCTTTCTGGAAAATTTTCACGAAAAATTTATTCGATTAATACGTTATGTAATCAATTAACACAGATAAGCTCAGACTGAAAATAAACCTTTGTAATCAATTATGCCTTACTATAATCGATTAAGGCAGACTCTTCATTATATGTAAAATGAACTAGGTAATCGATTACGATTGTCTGTAATCGATTAACACAGAAAGACATATTTTTGAAATAACAATTGGTAATCGATTACAGAAGAGAGGTAATCGATTAAAGTGTTCAACATGGATTTTCCAAAAATAAACACACACATGTAATCGATTACATAGTAATGATAATTGATTAAAGCAGTGCATAAACTGATTTTTTCCAAAACTTTAAGCCATGAGGTTTTCTTTGAAAGAATGCAAGCTTTTAATCTTATACTCTACATATGAATGGATGTTAATGAATTATGTAATGCAAGGATCACTAGGATATGTACTTGAAACACTTAGAGAAATTACAAATGCCATCTAAATGATTGGGCATGTAAAAAGCTAAAACTTCAAGCCAATTAGTTTAGCCTTTCTTTGATTGCTTGCAGCTTCTTCTTCCAACTCCCCTGTATCTAACAGCTATCTTAAACTTGCTTATCTTGTGGTTAATCTATTTCAAGATAAACTAAAATATTTTCTGCAATTGCTTGAAGTGTAGGGTGAATCTTGATTGATTGAAAGTTTCTATTTTAACAAGGGAAAACTTGTGATACGATCTCTACCCGCTGCTAGTTTTTTTCTCTTGGTTAATCGTGTGTGTTCATCTTTATTTTCAATTGGTATCAAGAGTTGGTTCTTGAGTGTTATTCAAGATCACTATCTTTTTTAAAGAAAATGAATACCATACAGATTACCTTCAAGGAGGGTGCCTCCCTCAATTGTCGTCCGATGTTTGAAGGAGAGCATTTCAGTTTTTGGAAAAATGGAATGCAGATTTTCATTTAATCAAATGACCCCGGTGCTTGGAATGCAATTGAAAAAAGTCCTTTGATCCCTAAAAAAACTATTGATAATGAAAGAATTCCCATGGAGTGGGATGAGATGACGGATTTAGAAAAAAAAAAGTTATGCAGTATGATTTTAAAGCTAAGAATATTATTACTTCTACACTTTCTTCTGACGAATTTTTTAGAACTGTTAGGTGTAAAAGCGCAAAGGAGATGTCAGAGATGTTGGAAGTCACTCATGAAGGAACAAATGATGTTAGAAGATCAAGGAAGCATGCCTTGATTCATGAATATGAAATGTTCAAAATGAGCAACACAGAAAACATATCTCAACTCCAAATAAGGTTCATTCACATTGTCAATCATCTTCTTGGTCTTGGGAAGACTTTTGATGCTCAAGAATTGAACATCAAAATCCAGAAGTGTCTCACAAGACCTTGGCAACAAAAGGTTACAAAAATCAAGGAATCAAAAGATCTATCCAAGATGTCCATGGCTACTCTTTTTGGTAAGCTTCTTGAGTATGAACTTGAAATGTCACAGCTAACACATGTAGAGGATGCAAAGAAGAAACACAAGAGTATAGCCTTGAAAACTGCATCATCTAATGTTGTAAAGGAAGAAGACTCAAGTGAAGATGAAAGTAATGAACATATGAACCTAATAGTGAAGAAATTCAGCAAGTTCATGAGAAGAAACAAAAACAAAAAGCTGTCAATGTTTAAAAGGAAAAATGACAACAACAACAACAACAACTCCACCGACTTCACTTGCTTCGAATGTGTAAGCCTGGACACATTAAATCTGAATGTCCAATCATTTTGAAGAAGCAATTAGGTGAGAGGAAGACAATGAAAGAGGGGAAGCCAAAGAAGGCATACATAGCATGGGAAGACAATGATTCAACAACTTCTAAATCAACAAGTGAGAATGAAGAAGCAAATGTGTGCTTCACTTCTACAATAAGTGATGATGAAGAATCTCAAATGCTGAATCAGAGGTAAATTCTGAATATGATAATGTTGTTGATGCTTTTCATGAGATGCATGAAGAGGCCCAAAAACTTGCACAATCCAATAATAGGCTGAAAAGTAATCTTAAATGGCATGTTACCAAAATTGCTGAATTGCAATCTGAACTTTGCAATTTGAAAGAAGCAAATGAAAAGTGTGTATCAAGTTACAAAGCTAATGAGTGTGTATGTGCCTCATCATCTTCAAATTTTGATAAATGCAAGCTTTTACAAAAGGAATTTGATGATTTCAAAAAAAGTCAATCTGAAAAATACATGATATTACTAATTGAAAATTCTTATTTGGTTGATCTTTTGAAAACGCTTTATAGAGGCAAATGCACTTCAGATCAAATGTTAAGTGTACAAAAATGTACTGGAGATACTTCTGATTTGTGGTACAAACATGGATCAAAACCTTTTGGAATAACAAGGTTTGTGCCTCAAAAACAAAAGTATGAGAAGGGCCTTTAAAAAACAAAGCATCATCAATTGACTCATTTTGAAAAAGCATAAAAAACTGTCACTTGAAATTATTGCATGAAGAAAGGTCATACATCCCATAGGTGTTATGCTAGAAGATACTATGTGCCTAATGGTGAAAGCAGTTGGATGCCTAAAAGAAAAAGAAAGCCAACTAACCCCGATGGACCCAACCCACATTGGGTACCTAACTTTGTTACTTAAATTGATTTTTGCAAGTGTGGACAAAACTTTGTTCATCAAGAAAAGTGGCAATGGCATCTTGTTGGTTCAAATCTATGTTGATGATATTATATTTGGTTCAACTAATCAATCTTTGTATAGAGAATTTTTTATCTCAATGCAGAATGAGTTTGAAATGTCTATGATGAGAGAGCTCACATTTTTCCTTGGACTTCAAGTCAAGCAAATGAAGAATGAGACATTTCTTAGTCAAGCTAAGTATTGCCTAGGAATGATCAAGAAGTTTGAAATGGAGAAAAGCAAGGATGTTGCAACTCAAATGGCTACATTGTTAGACTCTTGGCAAGCATACCAATTTGTCGTTGTAAGTTACAAAATTTATAAAAGATAGTCTCCACAGGGACTTGGGCTACTCAGTTAATCCAAATAAAACTTAACAGTTCAATAGTTATGTACAATAAGGATGAGCGAAATTTCATGTGATTTACGAAAGTAAAGGAAAATTACCAAACTAGTAAAATGAAATATATTTATGAGAAAATGGGATTGGGTTTCATTATTCATACCCTTAGTATTCAATTAACTTTACTATGTATAAATCAATTTCTATTCTTATTGATGCACACATTATTTCACCCCAAATCAATTCCTCGCATTCGAGAATCCTAAGGATATCTACAAAATATTGATCCCTCGCATATGAAGTAAATACCCAAGCATTATAATCATTATCGCGTGCTTTATGCAATCAAAACGTTATGCCCTATTCCTAGCAATGTAACGTAATGAGTAAAATCATTCGGTTCAAACCCTAAGATTACTTTCCAGTCACACTTAGGATTTAATTCATGAAACTAGTGATCAAGTAGAATCATGCATTAAGGACAGAATGAAATTACCAATAAGCAATAGAAATGATTCATTCATAAATAAATATTAAAAGAGATACATAGGGGTAAGAAGATTACATCCAATCCTTAAGAGAAGCTAGCCAATCATTGTGGAGAGCACCTCCTCAATGGAAGAATTGATGAAGGGAACCATCACTGACTCTTTCCAGCAGAGTTTCCACACTAATTTCTCACTTCTCTCACTCTCCCTAAGCTATCCTAAGCTAATCCTAAGTACTAAGGGAAGGAAATTTGAAAATGGAATGCTTTCTCCTTCAATTTTTGTGGCTATTTATAGAAATCAGCCTCCTGCTTATGTCCACTCACCCAGGCAAGTGCTTTTGCCTATTTTTGCTCGCCTGGGCGAGCTAATGCTTATCTTCTTGGAACTTAAACTCGCCTGGGCGAGTGATTTGGCCTATGGAGGCTCGCCTAGGCGAGTTAAATGCTTAGTGATGAAGAAAGGTCTTGGGCTTGGGCCTTTTTGCTTCTGACACCTCCCAAATTTGATTTTTATGCCTCTTTCACTTGCTTTGCTTACTTGGATGCTTCGGATACCATCGGAACCTCTCAAAATACAAAATATGATTGGACTAATCTCCTTAATTGTAACAAACAACATTTATATAAGTAATAAATATGATTCAACTAGGTTTAGGGTAAGTTTATAAATAAATTTACTGAAATCAAAAGATAAGTGCCAGTAGCGTAACCCTAATTTTACTAAAATAAGGCACTTATCATACATCAACCTACCTTGACTCAAATGAAAAAGGAAAGAGTATTGATGAGTCAAAATACAAAGGAATGATTGGATCCTTGTTGTATTTGACTGCTAGTAGACCAGACATAATGCTGAGTGTGTGCTTGTATGCTAGATATCAAGCAAATCCTAAAGGATCACACCTCATTGCAATGAAGAGAATCTTCAAATATCTTAAGTCAACACCAAGAGTGGGACTTTGGTATCCTAAAGGTGCATCTCTCAACTTAATTGGATATTCTAACTCTGACTTTGCAGGGTGCAAATTGGATAGGAAGAGTACTGGTGGAACTTGCCACCTCGACGAATTAATCGATTATTTGCTGTCTAAACTGAATCCATAAATTTGAAAACTCTGGAGTAATCGATTACCTCAACGAATTAATCAATTACATATCATGCATAGCTTATTTTGAACCAAAATCACTGTGATTTAATCGATTCCTCTATATGGTAATCGATTACAGTGTGTTACTCTGTTTTGGGTTCTCACTGGAGTAATTGATTGCATTGCGGTTTAATCGATTACACCTTGTTGCAGTGGCTTTGTTTGCTTACGAATTAATCGATTACAGGCTTTGGTAATCGATCATCTATAGCATTACTGCTAAAATCTGCAGATTTCTTAGAAATCTAAACTGCCAATCTTATCACAAATTCAAAATTCAAACCTGCTTCTGTGCATTTAATCTTTTGGGTACTTGAAATAGCTGTTACACACATTCAAAATTCAAATTCTAGCCTCAAAATCTCTATAAATACAATGTTTCATGAGAGAAAAATTCACACACTCAATTCTCTCTCCCTACTTTAAGAAATCTGAGCTTTCTTCTTCTCTTTCTAATTATAAACCTTTGCCCAATCACCTTTTCTATCTAAAATCATCATGTCAACTGCAAAGAAAGTAAAATCTAGCAAAAGGAAGGTTGGTGAACCTTGTTGGATATAGGGGGAGCATCATGAAGAATGGAAGACTGTGATTCAAGATTGGTTTTGAGCTTTAAACATGCTTGGATGCCTTGAAGTTGTAATTGATTCAAGTGTAAGAGAAAGGCTAATCTGATGATCCATGATTTGCATTCATTCATTCATTCATAAACCTAAATGATTTTCATAAAAATAACAAAGCTTTTATAATTTGGTTAAGGTTTTAATCTAATTTAAAGGTTTTTGGAAAAATGCTATTTTCACTGGTTTTGTAACATCCTCAAAAATTACATTCATAGTTATAATTAATTTATGGAAATGTGATGATATTAGAATACAAATATAAAATGACTATATCACTCTTTCCTTGACGTAGAAAATTACCAGAATACCCTTAAGATAAAAATTACAAAAATACCCTTGGACATTTTTAAAATGACAAAAATACCCCTAGGATGAATGGCAAAATTACCAAAGTGTCCCTAGGCCAGAAATGCTCAAATATCTTTAGAAATTTTGAATAAACATGATGAAATTATAGAGTACACTTAGCTGACTAAGTATCAAAATATTTTGTGACAGAAAACTCTAGAATAAAATTTCTATGAATTTTATATGATAACAACTTTAAGACTTTATTCAAGAAAATTTAAACATAAGAAAAATATGGAAAAATGATAAATAGAATCTATGGAATTTTCTTTTATTTGTAGGATGTATAAACCTATTTAATAAAATAGTTTAGTAATTTTGATGGTCAGAAGAAGTATGGACCTATCAGAATTTAGATAAGGAGCAGTCTGGTATGTAAGGATTATGTAATGCTCTGTATAGACTGCTTGTGAGTAATTTAAACTGTCATTGAAATAAATTTCTAGGAATTTCTAGAATTCTATCATTCAATATTATCTCTAGATAGAAGAATTCAAATCAAACTTGACTTCCTACAAGAAATTGCCATGTGGAAAACCATAATTGAAATTAGACTTTTCTTAAGCATCAAAAATGATATCTAATGG
>PYAF01004403.1:109814-120907 GCA_007407185.1 Glycine tomentella | reverse complement strand
TCTGCCCTATTTTACACATATGACGCGTGTCGCGCCGTGCCCCAAGTGGGTCGCGCCGCAGGCCAGAAACCCAAAGCTTGCCCTTTTTAAAAACTTCTTTCAAAGGACTCTTAAGCATGATCATATCCCCTAAGCCCCTAAACTTAGATTCATGCTTAATCTAAGCTTAAACACGTGATTAATATTCAAGGCATTACACTCCCGCCACCAACAGTCTCAGTATCAATGCCTAATCAAGGCATAACAATCTCATATCAAAACCAGTCCACAGACATACAGGTCACAATATATATTATAGCAGAATTCCCCTATCCTAGGGTTCATTCAAACTCAGCCTATACACAAGGCTGCTCTCAGACCACACAAGGTCCATCAGGGCTAAATACAAGTCATCTGAGTCATCCCAAACTCACTACATATATACATATCCCAAGCTTCCCCTTAGCCCCACAACTCAATTGTCATCAGAACGGGCTGAGCTCCACTCAAGCCCTGCTCCACTAGCCTCTCGGCTCAGAACATCATATAATCAAGGCTCTAGCCTATCAGAGAACCATCAACAAGTGACTCTACACAAGTCACACAGGCATATACAGAGCCAAGATTCAAAGTCATCAGAAACAAAAACTGAAAGCTAATCCTTCATCTATTCATCGCTCTGAACAAGTTTCTCAACAGGACCCTGGGCTAATTCTAGCCCCAGCTAATATGGGTCACTATTCATAAAACCCCCCAGGATCAAAATTAAACGCAAAAACTTGAGTCTCTTACCTCAGTGGCGACTAGAAACACCTCAGGACAACTCCCTCGAGCTTTTATGTCCTCTATACATCGTGGTTCTTCGCCAGACTCAAGTTCTCTTAGCTTTTTCCTCTGAGGTTCCACTTCTCACTCAAAAGGGGTTTTCAAGAGCATAGAATGAGGGATTTAGGCTTCACCAAGGTTTCATTCACACTCAAAGGTCATCAGGAAGTGTTTGGACTAGCATAAAGGGTCCCAGAAAGCTTGGAACTGCCATTAATGGAGGTCAGAAGGTCCAGGGAAGAAGAAACAGCTTTTCTCCTCCATTTTTCGAGCTCCTTGCCCTTTATACTCAGCCTGCCCGAACTCCCGCGCGATCCGCGCCACCTCTGGCACGATCCGCGCCACAATGTCGGTGAACTCGTGCTATCAGCGCCATCCCCGCGCTAACCGCGTGAACCTTTCGAGACCTTTGGCGCTACCCGCGCCACCTCTGGCACTGTCCGCGTGAAATTCCAGAGAAAACTGATTTTCCAGGGCACCTCTGGCGCTATCAGTGCGGCCCTTGGCGCTACCCGCGCCAATTCTAAAACAAATGGCGCTATCCGCGCCAACCTTGGCGCTGGCCGCGTGGAAATCCAGAGAAAATGGATGTTCCAGGCCACTTCCCGCACTAATCGCGCGACCTATGGCGCGACTCGCGCTGGCTGGAAACCTCTGGCGCCCCTGGCACCATCCTCGCCGCACCCTCCACAGGGTTTTCTCATGTGAATCCCCACGCGAACCTCTAAGAGAGCTAGAATCCCTAAGAGAAAGGTTGGTGAATCTTCAAACCCCCCTCCTCCAAATAGGTTAGACCTTTGGTTCAAATTGAGAAGGATCGCATGACCTATCTTCAGTTTAATGCCACAAAACAAGTCTGTTCCCCTAAGTATTTAGAGCTTGATTGGTTCATTAGGGAAGGCTTTCAATTTCCTGCCTTATTAGAAACTTAGGGTCTTAGGAAGTTTGTGGAGTTAAAGGGTACTTTTTACTCTGAATTGGTCAAGGTGTTCTACACTTGTGCCAAGGGATCCATGGATGGGATACTGAGGTCCTAAGTTAATGGAGTACCCATGGAAATTACCCATAAGGTGTGGGAAGCAGTTGCTGGTATCTCCTTTGAAGAAGAAAGAAAATTTGATGAAAATCCTGAAGGTTCAATAGGGTAGATACCTATAGGGAAATGCTTAGTGATCCCAACATGAGATTGAAAACTAGGCTAGGTACTGGACCCATGACCCATGAGGATAGGCTTCTGCACTATACTATCACTTATATCCTCACACCTAGAGCCACAAATCATGCCCAGGCAACTGATGAAGACCTACAACTAGTGTATGGTCTGAAGAATTCAATTCAGATGAATTGGATTCTCATTCTTGAGGAAATAATGTTAAAGTCCAAAAGGCTTGTAAACTACCCATTCCTTTATGTTGTGCTTGTGTCTAGATTCATAGACTACTTCCACATTGATGTTTCAAATGAAGTGGTAGACCACACAAACTCAAGCAATAGCCTCATCAAAGGCAAGCATCTCAACAAGCTTGGAATGCTGAAGACACCACAAGGATGGCAGATGGCTGGTCCACAACCAGTGCCTGAACCTCCCGTTGCTGCTAGTGTTGCAGAAGATACTGATGAAGATGAGGAAAGGGATCCTGCTCAACCACTCTACACCTAGTTTGAGTCGCTCATGCTACATAAGATGGATGGCCTAATCTCTATGCATCATGATTTAAGGGTTGAAACCAGTTCAGCTTTAGAAGAAATTAAGACTAGGCTAGATGATATTGAAGCTACTCTTCAGTTTAATGGGTCTAAGTCATTTTAGTTCTTTGTAGTTTTTTTGTTTTTCATGTTTTTATTTTATTTTCATCAATTGTAATGGTTCCCTATAAAACTATCCATTTTTGTTTCCCCTTTTCAATATCTGTTGTGCTTTACATGTTTTTGACTTTGATAAACCAAATAGGGGGAGAAATTGATTGATTTGGTCATGCTCTGTAGTATACTCTACTCTACCCTATTTTTCTGCACAATTTTTGCCCAAATCTTAAATTTAATGGATTGTCAAATTAAGGGGGAGCTAAGTGTTAAAAATTAACCAATTAAGAAAGATATAAATGTAAATGAATGTTGGATTAATCTACAGATGCTTTAACACTTGTTCTTGGCAAAGAGTTGAAATTGTTTGCAGTTTTGCAAAGCTCAAGTTGTTCATATTTTGGTTCCTCAATTAACTTCAAGTCCAACATTTAATCAATCAAGAATTTGGCATGTTCAAAGCCAAAAAGAGGGAGATTGTTGGATATAGGGGGAGCATCATAAAGAATGGAAGACTGTGATTCAAGATTGGTTTTGAGCTTTAAACATGCTTGGATGCCTTGAAGTTGTAATTGATTCAAGTGTAATCGATTACATAGTTAATCATGAATTTTAAGCCTTGCTGTGATAGTCGATTACTACACATTGTAATCGATTGCTTAGGCTATTTGAGAAAAATAACTTTCTTATCTTAATCGATTACTAAAGATTGTAATCGATTACACATTCACTTTGAAAATATAAGTCTTCCGCTGTAATCGATTACCAAATATTGTAATCGATTACTTAGTGCATTCTGTTATCCTGAGACTTCTGTCTTAATCAATTATAGCTCAGGATAATTGATGGAGTGGTTTTAGTTAAATATTTTTCTATCCTTCTTAGCTTAATTAACTTCTATTGGACTTTTATTTTTCCATTCTAATTCAGTTTTTGTCTTAGGCAAATAAGTGGGCTTAATTGCTAATTGTATCGTATTTTCGGATTTTATGCTCACTTGACCTATCTGCCTTGTATAGGACCTATAGAGCTCTAAGGAACTCCAAATGGAGCGTTCTAGTAGTCCCTGGAAAGATTACGAAAAGATCTACCCTGGAAAGATCACGAAAAGATCTACAAGTTTGTCAGAAATAAGTTGAGGCTAATTCTGCCATTTTGATGGTCATTTTGGGCTTCGAAGTCAGAATCATTGCACTTATATTTTGGGCTACGAATTTGATTTTTATGGTTGTAAATAGTAGATAATTAGAATTGATAGGTTTTGTTCATGACCCATTCTTTTCTTCAGACTTAGTCACTACATATTAGTGACATTGGGAGACTTAGACATTACATTTTCAATAATAAAAACAGTTTTACATTTCTCTCTTTAAGTTTTTAGGATCAAAACCCTTGTTCTTCATTTTCTCTCAATTGTTCTTCATCTTCTTCATTTTCATTTTGCAATTCTTCCATTTTATTGCACTTACTCCATGGGGCTTTCACTGATGATATTCATGGGAGGCTAAATCCTTAATCAATCCAAGGATCCAACCCAAGCAAGAGGAGAATTGGAGTTCCGGTTTAGTATTTCGAATTCTATTTGAATGTTCACCTTCTCCTTCAATTTCTATTCTGTTTTCATGATTATGAATGCGTTTAGGATTGAAAGTGGATTAGGTTATGGATTCATGTCCTAATTGGATGATATTTTAGTTAGGGTTGTGATTTCAATTAAATTGGGAGTTGATTCGATTGAACTGCTTCTAGTGAAATTGAATGAATGTTCATAAGCAAACTGTTTGATAAAATCCCCCTTACTGTTATTAGTGATTTGAAGCTAGAACCATATTGATAGTGTCTCTGAGTCGACCTAGGTTAATCCTGTACTATAGAATTAGCATAGTTAATTTGTTTTGGAGTGTTTCGGCGAACGCATATCAAAACTGGCACCATTGCCAGGGAAAACCCAGAAACATTCTGGAACTGTTTAATCGATTACATGGTTATTTTAATCGATTACATAAGTTTTTTTATCGATTATCAGGCACGTTTAATCGATTATAATTAGTTACAAATTCTGTTATAAATAGGAGTGAAGGCTTAGCTTGTTTTACAACTTGACCATTCGTATTTCTGAGTATACACAAGCCTTTTCTAAGCAATTCCTAAGTGATTTTCTCAGTGCTTTTACTTCTTGCAGCATTTAAAAATATTAATAGGTCTTTGAATGATTCTTGAGCAAGATTCTTTTCAAGATTAAGGAAAAGCATGTTCTGAGTTTGTTTTCTTCTCAACCTGATTTGGTAATTCATGTGCATTTCATGTTAGCTATGAGGAAGATGAGGATATGGAATCAAGAAGAATGAAGAATGCAAGCTTTGACGTTTTACATGCCCACTCAATTGATGGCATTTGTAATTTTTTGCTTAAGCTTGATTCAAGGGGTTAAAGCTTCATAATCCTCACTAATCTTGATTAATTCATGCATTCATACATACATTTTATCATGTTTAATCATATGGTAATAAGTATTTAGATGTAAAGTCATAAAAGGCAATTAGATTTTTATAAAAATTGTATTTCACTGTTTTAATCAATTACATATATGATATAATCGATTAAATACAGGTGAATGGGTTTGCATATTGCCTTATGAACATTTTAATCAATTACCATTGATTCGTAATCAATTAAATGTGCTTAATTCTGAAATAGACATGCTCTGTGATAATTGATTACTTCACAGAATAATCGATTATCTGAGTCTCTGCATATTTTGTAAAAGCATTTTCATCTGGTTTAATCGATTACCAGATATTCGTAATCGATTAAATATGCATTGATGTGTTTTTCACTTGGTTTGTGTTAATCGATTATTTGGGAATTTAATCGATTACACATGTGTGTATAAGAAAACTCAGGTCATCTGGAATAATTGATTACAAGATGACTTAATCGATTATTTTGTTCTTGACATTTTTCCAGATTCCTGATGAACAAGTTAATCTTTTATCTGGTTAAAATAATTGATTACCTTGACGAAATAATCGATTACAGTTAGTTAAGTCTGATTTTTTATAAATAGAACAGCTTCCACTGAGAAAAATACTTTCTAGGGATCTTAAATCACAAAGGAAAAAGAGAGAAGAGAAAATCAAAGATACTAAGAGTCATGGAGTTTTACATGATTTGTTAGTCATTATTCACATGATGTGAAGAGTTGTTCAAGCTTTCTGGTTAAAGAAGTCATCAAGAAAGAGTATTTGCATACATTCTCAGTTTGGTTAAATCATTCATTTCATTGAATTTACTGAGGATTATGAGGTGATATCTTTCATGAACTATAAGATTGGTTATTTTTGTTTGGTATTTATGTTGTTTGTGTGTTGAATGTTCTTATAACAAACTGTAATCTTTAAAGCTTTTTCTAGAAGGGTTTCTAGAGGGTAGAACAGAGAGGGGATCTCTGGTTCTAGATCTTTTGAAAAGTCTATAGGTTTAGATTTTGAATTTTACCTAGGAAAGGTAAAAGAGATTATTGTAAGCTTGTAAAGAACTTATATTTGTTATAGTGGAACTCTGACCAAGGTTTGGTTAGAAGAAAACTGGATGTGGCCTCCGGGGTTGAGAGGTGAACCAGTATAAATCTTGTGTGATTTAATATTTCAGTTGATATTCATAGTATTCTTGAAGTATTAAGTTTTTGTTCATTACACAATATTTGTCACAGCACAAGAAAGATTTGATTGATGAAGGTGAAGAAAAATTGTTTTCTTTGTTTTAAAAGATACGATCCTTCTTGAAAGTCTTCCGCTATAATATTTTTTAAAGGAAATTTTAAAAACTCTGAGGAAAAACCAATTCACCCCCCTCTTGGTTATTTGTATAAGTGTTCATTATATTTTCATTTCATTCATTGGATCATCGGGTTGTCTCTCTCCTTAATCTTTGTGTGTAATTCTGGTTTTGAATTTCTGTGTAAATTTGCTATTGTAAAATGGGTTCTTGCTTGTATCTAGAGAAGGGTTCTCTAGTGTAAAGAACAAAGTAGTGTTCTCTGGTTCTTTGTCTCTTAGAATCTAATAGTGTTTTAGATTTCTATTCTTTATCTAGGGTTGATAAAGGGAGATTATGTAATTACATGTAAAAACATAAATTTTATAATAGTGGAACTCTAATCTAGTGTTTATTAGAAGAAACTGGATGTAGCTTCAAGTTGTGAAGTGAACCAGTATAAATTGCTTGTGTCTTTGATTCTATTTCTCTATCTCTCATCTTATTCACTTTTCTTTGATTCTTTGATTCATATTCATTATTCAACAAGTTCTGTTTTGATCTATTGATTTCTTGGGCTGAGACATTTGATTTAAGTAAATTGATTTCTTGGTTTTGAAAGTGATAAAGATCCTGAAACTCTGATTTGATTTAGATTTTAAAATACCAAGGTTTTAATCAATTCACCCCCCTCTTGGTTATTGTGAGTATTCCTATTATTTTCAACTCTTCCAACCCCTTTGTGAACAAATTACGTTCTTGTTTCACAAATGAAACCGAAAAGCTGAACTATATATAGTTTAATGCCACCAAACTTGTCTTCCCTCCTAAATACCTTGACCTAGATTGGTTTATAGCTGAGGGATTTCAGTTCTCTGCAAGGATAGAAGCCCAAGGATTGAAGAAGTTTGTGGAGATGAAGGGTACTTTTTACCCTGAACTTGTGAAGGTTTTCCACACCTGTGCTAAGATTAGCATGGATGGCACCATCCTTTCTCAAGTAAATGTGGTGGCCATGGAGATCACTCCTGAGGTTTGGCATGAGGTAGTTGGTATTTCCTTTAAGGGTGAAAGGAAATTTGCTGAAAAGGTTGAGGGCTACAACAAAATTGATTCATACAGAGGGATGCTTCAAGACCCTCAAATTAGGCTGAAGCTAAGGCTTGGTACAAGCTCAATGACTAGTGAAGACAGGCTCCTTCACTATATAATCACTTACATTTTGACTCCAAGATCATCCAACCATGCTCAAGAAACAGATGATGACTTGCAGCTTGTCTATGGAATGAAGACTGCTACACAAATGAACTAGATCCTCATCATTGAGGATATCATGTTGAAGGCTAAGAGATTGATAAGCTATCAATTTCCTTATGCTGTGTTGATATCCAGATTCATTGACTACTTAAAGTTGTTGTCTCAAATGAAGTTGTAGACAACACTACAAACATCACCAACCTTGTTAAGGAAAAGCATCTGAACAAGCTTGGTATGGTGAAAACTCCTCATGGATGGCAGATGGTTGGACAATAACCTCCACCTGCAGATGTTGGAGAAGGAGGTGATGAAAAAGAAGAGGCTGAAGAAGGCCCTGCTCAGCAGCAATATAGCCCTTTTGAATCCCTTATGATTTAGAAGATGGATGCTCTTTTGTCCTTACATCATGAGCATAGTGTAACAACCTAAAATTATTCTAGATGTTATATTTTTATTAGGGTTTAATTTTAAGAAGTGTATATTAGTAGAATTCTAAAATGTATAAATTATAGAAGTTATTAAACTAATATATATTATAAGTAGCCACAATTCTTTGTTACGTAAGTCATTCTTAACAAAACATAAAGATACTCCAAACTCTTTCATCATCCATATCCTAGAGACAGTTCTTTATCTTTGTACCATCATCAATCCAAGGCGTCAATGAAATTGACCACTGCTTCCATCTATATAAAAAATGAAACAAATCAAGTGAGAAATAAAATTTCTCAGTAGACAAAACTAAACCACCAAACACGTTAATACATTAGTAACTTATCAATATAAATGAATCCATTCAATAAATAATTATGCAACTACATGTATGCATGAAATGAATTTTTCCTAGGGTGCACATGGTCTCTACATATCGTATTGTATGTAGCTACACCTCGTACTGGATGTAGACGCTGCGGCCGTCTTACGCAAACATGCATGATTTATCCCATGTATTTGCACCTGGTCCCTACATCTCGTACTGGATGTAGTATCATATTATGTTTCACAAATCTCGTACTGGACTCGAAAACATGAATTAACATATCATCACATCAAATTCATCAATAATAAAATCCATGAGCAAATACATACAACCTCATGGAAAATAATTTCATCATAACATCATATGTACCACAAGTATGGTTAAACTATCATACCTTATTTAAGATCATTACCAACTTAGGCATGAACATTGAGTATCCTCAAGCTACAGAAAAATCATGTTAGTAATATAACTAATAACCACAATATATCTTTCAAATAATTTCTAATTCCTTTAAACCTTCACAAGAAAAGATTATAACCTAGCATGCATCTTAATCTCCTTTCACCTACCACCTTACCGCTTCATCCTCAAAATTTAATCACTCAAGCATTTGAACCATTTAACTACACACCATTCAACCTCTACTTCTATAAATTAATTCAAAACAGTCCCATAATAAAATATGAACAAACAGCCCAAATATCATGAAAATCACTTCCAAAGATCACCAAATATACTTCCAAACCTCACTAATATTTCAGGCTATAAGTCATCTCCTATCCTATGGTTTAAATCACCATTTTCACCTCATAAAATATCTTCTAATAACTTGAAATTCCAGCCTAAAATAATAACCATAATCTGTACATTTAAACATGTAAATTAGTCCAGATAATTTCTTATCTAGAGATTGAAGCCTAGCCTACCTCAAGTGAGTTTGATTTTTGAAATGGAATGGAGTAAAGGATGTCTTCCTTGGGAAAATCGTCTAAGAAATGAGGTCTTAAGAGAAGAAATTGGCTGATGGATAAGTGGTAGAAAGAAGTCACGGTCAAAAGCAAGCAAAGGTAGAAAGTGAAAAGTGGGTGCAATGAGCAAGTAGTAGGTGTGATAGGTTTTGTGCTGAAAATTTACGTGCACAAATTTTGGGAGCATCCAAGCTATATATACTACTTTAATTAGTTTAGATTTAAGGGTTTTAGTTGGATTAAAACTGATTTTAGAAGTTAGTTTAGTTAGGTTTTAACTAGGTAATCATTTCATTAGGAGCTATTTAACCTTAAGCCTTATCTTGACTTGATTCTTTTGGTCAAGATTCTTTTAATCATGATCTTAGGGGCAGCTGGCCTCTCCCACGTGGAAATGGCTGAGCTAGGGAATGAAATTGCTTGGTTTAAGTTGTTCCACGTGCACACAAAAGCTTAATTAAATCTTTTCACTTCAGCCAAAATTTCTTTACAGCAGCTTATATTTTCAATCTTTGCCTTTGGCTTATTGTTTTAGTGCATTCTTTGTCTTATTGAGGGATTCTATGCACGTGGATAGGTATTGGACTGAGGCAACCTCTAATTTCTCACATTTTGAGTTGAAGATTTTAGTCCTTGGGCCAAAATTCCAAGAGTTACAAGTTGTGCCCAATCCAAAATGTCCAAAAGACTAGAAACACTTAACCAAATGGGTTCGTTCATTGTTTATTTTGTACCAATATACTAGCCCATAAATCCTCATCTTTTATTATGTTAAACTAGACTTCTTAAGATTTCTAACAAGGTATCAAATGCCTTATTTGGAGTTATAAAACTCTAGCTATAACATTTTTAATCTAGACTCCAAAACTGCTAGCAAGCTGAAATTTCCACACTAACATCTCTTTTGAGGGGTGAACCAGTATAAATTTGGTGTTCTCTTGGTTCTAATTCTTGCTGTAACACCCCAAAATTTTGGAATCACAGTCAATTACTAGGGTAAAATGTTAATTAAAGGCAATACGGAAGGATCTAGGGAAAATGACGAAAATACCCCTAGATATTTTATAAATGACTAAATTACCCCTAGGTAGTTTAGCAAGACATTTTAAGGAGAAAATCTTATAAAGACCCTTGGATGTTCTGGAAATGATCAAGAATACCCTTAGGGTGACAATTATAGAGATATCTTGAACATTTTTGGAAATGACGATTATACCCCTAGTGTGAGTGGTGAAATTACCAAAATACCCTTATGTCAAAAATGACCAAGATGACTTCAGAAATTTGTGGGAACTTGAGTATAGGATAAAATACTTTTAGATAACAAATTATCAGCAAGGTTGAGGGCAGAGAACCCTAAAATAGAATTTCTACGAATTTTGGAAGATAGGTTGAAAAGAGCTTAATCTAGACTACCTCAGACATCAGAAAAATTATAAGTAAAGTATGAACATAATCTATGGAATTTTCTCTTAAATATGGGAAGAATCAGTATTCTAAATAAGTTAGTTTAATAATTTTAAGAATCCAAGCAAGATGGACAAATAAGAAGCAAGATAAAATTACTTGGTAACAAAAGCATAAAATCCACTAAACCTAGGCTATTCTATGTGTAAAATGAAAATACTTGTGAAGATTACTCTTCAAGCTAGCAATCCTACGTATAACATGAAGAAGAATGTGGAAATTAGACACTTGGAAGATAAGGATTCAATAGCCAATGAAAATCAAGCAAATGGAAA
>PYAF01004403.1:42243-76282 GCA_007407185.1 Glycine tomentella | reverse complement strand
ATATGTATTGTGATAGTGGGCCAGGATGGAGGAGATTCCTCCATGGATCCTGAGCTTATTGAGATATGTTATCTCACCCCGTGTGGGGCTATGTGGTTTCAGGTGAACCATCAGGAAGAGAAGAGCAGTCTCAGGGCAAGAGGCCCATCAGAGACTAGACTGCTAGGCTGAGGAGCAGCTCAGAGAGCATGAAGGCTCTATTTTGATTTGTTTTGTGATAGTTCTGTATATCCCTTGGGAGGGTTGATATTCTTTTGTAGCACCGTGTGTGGTGTGAACCTGAGATGTATATATTTTGTACAGAACTTTGATATTATGTATATGAGACTTTCCCCTGAGTACATGTGTATGTTTATATTGTTGTTACTCTGCCTGAAGCTCTGTTATCTGTCTTATTTATGTTGTTTTGATAAACTGGATCAGCAGGGGCGTGATTTTATGGTTCTATTGTGTGATTCCATACATAATGTATCAAGAAAACGATCCTATGTTTCCGTTGAACTGATTAATTGATATATTTTTATACGCTTATCTGATATTATTAATGATAACACGTCGGAGGCCTACGGGGTGTTACATCTTTCTTGTGCAAGACCTAGAGAGTTCTACAAAACTCCAAATGGATCATATGAGTAATCCCATGAAAGATAAGTAAAAGAGCTATAATTTTGTCAGAGATAAGCTGAGGCCAATTCTTTCATTTTGAGGATCATTTTAGGCTTGCAAGTTAGAACCTCTACAGTTGAGTTTTGGGCTGTGAATTGGTGTAATTAGTAATTAGTTAGATTAGATGGGCCTAATCATAGTCCATCATTTCCTACTGACTCAGTCACTATGTATTAGTGAAATTAGTTAGTTAGCAAATACACTTCATTTTAGCACAAACAAAATTTGTAGTTGTTTTTAGAAGTTTTCATAATTAAAATTTCTCTCTTTTTCTCTTAATTGTTCTTCAATGTTCTTCAGTTTTCTTCTTAATTTTCATTTTTATTCTTCTATTTTCTTGCACAAATCTCGTGGATCTTCCACTAATGATGATCATGGAAAGCTAAACAATCAATCAATCCAGGGATCCAGTCCAAGCAAGGAGAATTAAGTTACGATTTGGTATTTCAATTTCTGTGTGAATGTTCATTTTTTTCTTCAATCCTCTAGGTCATGGATTCATTTCCTAGTTTCAAATTTTAACCACAGATTATTTAGATGATATTTCAATTAATTTTGTGGTTTTAATTAATTTAGGAGTTAATTCGTTTGAACTACTTCTAATGACATTAAAAGAACGTTCATAATAAGATCATTATCTGAGAACTATGATAATTTGCATTGCTTCATTTGGTGAATTTGATTTATATTCTTGAATCTATTTACAACATCTTTTATTAATTTTGTCAGTTTCTACATTTTAGTTTGTACTTTTGCATTTATGTTCATTGCTTGCAAACTGTTCAATTAAAATCCTCCTATTGTTTATTAGTGAATTGAAGTTGGAACCAAATTAATCGTGTCTCTGAGTCGACCTAGGTTAATCCTGTGCTACAAAATTAGTGTAGTTTAATTGTTTTGGAGGCGATGCAACATCGGTTATCAGTGGGCAATGGCTTTTACGGTGGAGAAGTGTTTCATGTGATTTGCAGTTGAGCACAATTAATTGTCGTTGGATTAATATTTTCCTCAAATTGTTATGGTGCACCCTCCACACTAGAATGCTATGTCCTCCACTATTTTTTCTCATCATTGTGTGCGCTCTAGTCTGGAAACCCGCTACGTCAACTACGTGAACTTGTTGTCGCCGCCGACGTAGTTGAAGAACCTGTTGTTGTAGAGTTAAAGGTGTCGTTAGTGGCGTTTGCCCATTCAATGCAGTTGGAGGCTGTGGTGGTGTCGCCAAAGCGAATATGTTTTTGCTAGCGATTGATGGAAAACAGGGGCCATTGAGGAAGGGAGCGAGAAGTGTGATCTCTTTGACAAATTTTCCATCGCACGGATCTCCCATCTTTGTAATGAGGCTTGCATCTTGGTCACGCCTCAGCAAGATCTTCATCGACGTCACTGTCATCCACCATGGGTTTGAAGAGCGATGCTCTTCTTGGAAAAGAGACTGTGATGACGGCTCATGTGCCTAGTGGAGCAGATTTGGGGGTGCGATGGGTTTTTGCAAATCTTGTGGTAGCGTTGGTTGTGGTGTGATGCTTCTTACATATCTCGCGATGATGGTAGCAAATCTTGGTCGTGGTGCAAGGGTTTCTCGAAGATCTTGGTGGTGGGTTAGAGAGATTGAGAATAGTGATGGAGAGGAAGAGAAAGGGGTGTAGGTGGCGAGAAAAGAAAGAAAAATATATACTACCGCCAAAAATCGCCTTCAACGACAACAAATGGTGACTGGTAGTGGATGTTGCTTTGAAGTACATGATTTGCTGCAGAGGGTGCATCAAATCCCTGGTCACCAGTTTAACTACAAACCTGGTCAAGTCTTACTGGATTAGACCAGGTTCAATGCATGTCAATCTAATAGAGAACTCGACCGGTCACACCTCTAGGTCGCAGTCAAATTAGTTTGACTACACTACTACAAAGAATGTTTTTAACATTGGTTTTTGACAAAATCGATGTTATCAAAAGCACGGTGGCATAATTGTAAATAACATGAGTTCATTAACATCACTTTTTCAAAAACTGGATTTTTGGTGTAGATTTTAACATCAATTTTTAGAAAACTAATGTTGTTGTGTCGGTGTTCACATTGATTTTTCAAAAACTAATGTTGTTCAGTGAAATGTTAACATCAATTTTTCAAAAACCAATGTTAACAAGAATAAGACAACATAGGTTTTTATGAAAATTGATGTTGTGTTTTTTCAAAAATTATATCTAGCCTCCTCCCATCCGTTCATTGTCACAACTGTCAGTCTCCCTCCTTTCATCCATCTCGCACTAACGAAACCCTTTCGTCCCTCTCGCCTCCCACGGGTTCACTATCACTGTCACCACGCATTCATTGCTACCTCGCGACTTTTAAGCTACCTCGGTGGCGTTTCCCTTTCTCCGTGGTGACGCTTCCTCCCCAGGTTAGTAGGTCTATTCCTAATTGAATATGTTTGTCTCTAAGCTATATATTTAGGTGCTTGCATTCTCATTTTAAACGCATTTCAAAAGGTTTTTAGCCAAAGCCAGTTGAAGACTTAAGTAGGATTTAACATGAATAAATGGATGTCCATAGCTTTTGAGTGCTTCACCATTTTTGTCGAACCCATTGCCCGTGAAACTTGAGGAATGTTGATGTTGTGTGTGTGTCGTTAAATATATCTATCCTTTTCAACTAAGTTTATACTTTTTTCGTGTATTGATTATTACATTTTTGTAAACACACTATGGAATGTTGATGCAATCACTGCTACACAGATTAGTCTTTTGAAGTTTATTTCCATTCAAGAGATGGCACTTATGTAAAGTTTTGGCTTTTATGATCTGTCTACTATGCACAATGAGTATATTAGTCACTTTCATTCTATTCTGGGATCATTTATTAGATTGGAACTTTAATTCCTATAGATTTGAGTGATAGTGAGTAGCGAACTACAATCTCTTTTGTTATTACTTGAATATTATAAAGAGCTATGACGGATTTTGAATTTGTAGATTGGAAAAGGGTTATGGTCAAAGGAATTGACCTTGATGAGGTTTACTTGGTTGTTTGATGGCTAGACCATTATGAAAGTTGCATAAGCTTGGTTTTCAAAGTATGCAGTAATTAAGTTGTTATGATGTTGAATGTGAGCCATGTATATGCTGGTCTAAAGCTCTCTCTATGCATAGTATGTTACATGGAAAAGTTTTGCAAAATAAAAATCAGATATTTAGATATGTTATTGTGATACATTGTTTGTGCTCGCGAAACATTTTCAACTAGGCAGAAATGACCACACCTATGTATGGATGATTTGCTTATCAAAAAATAAAGTTTGATTAGAGTAATCTAAATGTAATGATGCAAATATTACTAATTTACTATTAGCTAAGCTTATATACATATCAGGTTATCAACTTTAAGTTTCTTGTTCTGATGGTGTGAGATGATTATTATTTACTCATATATTACCCATGACTTACCTATCTAAAACCTTTATGGAAAACTATGAAATTGTTAGTCTTTTCCTTTTCAAATTTAATGTCTTAAAAAAGAATCATTTTCTTATTTCTCTCATGAGCATTGATTAGGAAAATATTTACTATTTCCCCAAAAAAGATAGCATGTGTCAACAAATTGGGTAGCCAGGCATTGGATGTATAGCACAAAAGTGAGCTAGTTGCACTTAATTAGTTGCAGAGTTTGAGCGGGCATGATTTAGGTAGCAATGATGCTTCCCATTTTAGTAGAAAGAGAGTAGTAGGTGTAGAATTTTTTGAATATTGTGAATAATGCAGGTAAATTCTTGTTAATTGTTAGATTCCAAACTAAAAATTGAAATCAATTTGGACATACTAATAATGTAATTATGATTACGCATACTGATAATGTAACTGATGGTTATTTGTGTGGTTGAGCGAGAAAAGAAATAGGGGGAACTTTTATATTAGGAGGTTTCCTTTAGTATAGCTCAATAGAATTTTATATTGCAACCATTTTTATATTGTATTGATGAATTTCATAGTTACTCAACTTAGTTTGTAAGGACATTATTTAGATAAAGTTTTTTTTTTCTTTCTAGTGCATTGTTTTCAACTAAAAAAAACATAATATTTCAAAAAGAAAAAGACATGACTACAATACATAGGTTTTTGACCTTTTTATTAAAAGATGACAACATAAGCACCTAAAAGGATTTGGAAATTTCTTTCTACACTAGCCAAAATTTCCATACACCTAGCATTGCATAGTTAAATTTTGAAATTACCCTTTGTAAAAAGGTTAAGTACAAATTCTGAGGGTTCTTCTTCTTCTCTCCTCTTTTCGTTCTTGCAGTCTTCTCCTTCTTCTCCACATGCATCATCCTATTTTTGTTCGTGTACCTAGCATCGCGGTTCATCTCTTGAAGGTTTGGTGCTTCGCCTTTCATCATTGATTTCATCTTAATTTCGTCTCTACTGCCGTGAGTTTCTCCCCTTTCGTTTTCGTTTAATTGAAAATTATTTTTTTTTTTTGTGTTTAACATTTACTGATTAGTAACCTGTATGGCTACAGATTGGCAATCCGTATGTGTTTTTTATTTATTTTATTTATGTGTTTTTTTATTTAAAAATTTGAATAGATTCTTTTCTTGATCGTGTATATCAAAAAGAATTTCAATGATTTTGACAAAAAAAAATTATTGACTAAAAAAATAATTGTTATGCATCAAAGGAAATTATCATGTGATCTTTTTATTTCAAAAGAAATTAAGGAAACAACTTAAGACTTGGGACTATATGATACTTGTGTTGTGCCTTGTGTATATTTCTATGAGATCCATTATTGGGTCGTGTAACTTATTCTAAGTGAAAATAGAGTTAAATAATTTTAAAGTAAATAATTAGTACAATTTTTCATGTACTTATAAATAATTGGTGTAATTTTCTTAATTACACCGATACTATTTTACAATGAAATTATTTAATAATTTTTAATTAGAGTAAGTGAATTACTAATTATTTAATCTATATGTATTTTATTTTATTCTTTAACTTTTAATTCATAATAATAAATTAATCTATGTGTTTTATATGATTTTTAAATTTGAGTTGTTAATAATAAATTAATTCGTATGTGTTTTTTTTTTAAATTGGAATTCTTAATAATAAATTATTCCATATATGTTTTTTTAAAACTTTTAATTGATAATAATATATAAATCCCACGTGATTTATTTAATTTTTAAATTTAAATTGCTAATAATAAATTAATCAGTATGTTTTTTATTTTTTTAAATTGGAATTCTTAATAATAAATTAATTTGTATGTGTTTTAGTTTTTTTTAAAAACTTTAAATTGATAATAATAAATGAATGAGAATTTTTATTTTTAAAAGTTTAAATTCTATGAAAATAACTGAAATTAATTGTAAATATTTGTAATTGAACTTTGTTGAAGTTTTGGGTTGATTTGAAGTGTTAGACTAACAATTTGGAAAATTTGTGAATTATGGTTAGAACAAGAGGATTGCGTCAGGTTTTAGGCAGAGTTGTAGACAGAGCCTTAGGTAGAGACATTAGTGCTAATGAATAAGAAGTCCTTTAGCGTCGAAGCTCAACATCATCGACAGGTAGACAATGGGCAAGTTCAGTTATTCCTGAGGATGTGCCTGTAACGCCTCTCTTGTCTCTCTCGTGTTTGATTGATTTTAGATGAAATTCGTGTTCTCTTTATATTATAATGATCTTGGTTATAAATTTTTCACGAAAATTCTTTTTCCTTTGCTTGCTAATTTTATGATCCGTAAATAGCGTAAACGATTTTCCTTACCACAGTTCATTTATAATAAGAATACAGTCCATAATACAGTCCAAAGTCAGTATCCAAAATAATACACAAACTGTCTATTACAAATTACAGCAAACAGTTTATCAAAACTTCTTCAACAACCTTCATCTACAGCTCATGCTTTCCTATTCCTCTGCTCGCCCAAATGAATTGGGGTCATCACAGGTGTCAACCACAGACACAAATCGGATAAGTTTATGACAAACATAGTTTGAATAATATATATATATATATATATATATATACACAGATGGATAAAATCTTAATCATAAAAGACCACACAACTTATACAGTATACAAATCATTATACATATACCCAACTGTGTGATGCATAAGATGCATGCTCATCTTTTTATATGATGCATGACTGAGATCTCAGGTTATCATTAAATCATCATCAGTGGCCACAGTCAAGATAGCCCCATCCCAATGGCACACCTATCCATTCAGTCGGGGTAGGGCAGAGGTGCGTAGGAATGTCACCTCCACCTATGTGATCATCATGGTGGTGTGGTCCTCCCTGAAACACACTACCCCCCAGTTCAACACCTTTGAACGCATGGACTCGATTTCGCTATCTGACAAACAACTCCATGGATTAGCTCCCGCCAGGCATAACTCCACAGATTAACCCCCGCCAGGCATATACGTATGAAATGCATGAATGATTTATTTTATCAAGTCTTTAAACATCTTTACAACTCATGGCATATGCTTTTTAGAACAACACATAAAGCTTATTTTCACCAGTACATAAAGCTTTATTCAACATCTAAGCATATAGCCACCATTCAACACCTCTCTTGGAATTCATAGATAATCACAATATCTTTAACAACACAAAGATTCCAATATTTCATCAATCATAATACAATTCTTAATTTATTTCTCAACATCAAAATCTATTTTATTTATCAAAATCATAAACCACCAAGCAACATGTTAATTTTATTAAAAGTATATAGAATTACTCAACAACTCATGAAAGATCACATGACTTTAGCATAATTCATTTAATCATGCAAATATAATTCCAATCCAACAATAAAGATTCAAGCCAACAACACTTAAACATCTTCCATTCATTGTGACAATATATCAAACACATGGTGTGCAATATAGAATACTTTTAAAAGAAGGCTATATAAACATGGATCTTCATAAGTTCAACATAAACAAATTCTCATCCAAGTTCTAGTGTCAAACTAAATATATATATATATATATATATATATCCCTAGAACAACATAGAAGAATTTCAGCCAACATTAAATTTATAGTAAAATTATTCCATTAACTAACCATAATTCTAAACAACTAATTTATTCAAGATAATCATACTACTACTAATTTTCGGTTACTTCTTACTCTTTATTAAATTTAGTTCAAGTTATTCATCCAACCATTAGTTATTTAATTTAGAATCAAGTTACTAGTCAAATAGTCATTCAAGCTTTTTGAGACATTTCATCAAACACCTAGTCTACAAGACTTTATGAAATAAAGCAAGGAATATTATTCAACTAAGTCTATCATAAACTCCCCATACCTTATTTCCCTAAGCTTTTGGACAACTTTTCCTTATTTGAAATTGAAGAATCCTTGCTCCTAAAGTGGCTAGTCTTCACGTGGACTCAAGAGTTAGGCTTTGTGTTTTGTGTTTTGGTAAAAAGTAGTATTAAGATGAAAAGAAATGGACAAGCTTTTGGGGATGAATATTGCACGGTCTTAGGCTCTCCTAGAGCTCTCAATTTCCGGCCCCTTTCCTATTTATATGCTAAGTGGATTGGCTTTTCTACAAAAATCTCTAAAGCTTATGATTACTTAGCTTTCTAGTTGGATTCTTTTTATTGGCCAAAGCTTTCCTACCATACAAGTGTCCTAGTTCAAGAAAATTCCATACCATTCTACCTCCATCTTGCCTTTGCACGTGGAATTGCTTAAGTTTGTTGTATTCTTTTGGTTAAAAATCGTGAGGTAGCTTAGACTTAGTCATAAAAATTTCTGCCCAAAACCCGTGTTACAAAAATATTCATTCTGAACTTGTTAACCGTTGGATCTTCTTAAAATTTTAAAAGCATACTCCTATCTCACATATCTAACTTTTGACCTTTGGGATTTTTGAAATAATACTTAGAACTGTCTACGGGTCCAAAGGAGTCAAGAGGAAATGTATTTAGAAAAAAATCTTCTTAATTCATTATTACCTTACTTTACAAATGGACCAATGGCATGTATCCTAGCCTCTTAACCATCCATGTGTCCATTCTTGACGTTTCTTAATGTTTTTCTTCATTGATCTTGCATCATACAGTCAAGGCATACGTGGATCCCACCACTGGAAAAGCTGATGGTCCCGATAAAAATAAAATAGGGGCCTATTTGGGGATCATTGCTCGAGACAAGGTGGATGTCACATATGTTAACTGGAAACAGATTCTTACAACTCAGAAGGATTTGATTTGGGAGGACATTCAGGTATATGAATTAAACTTTGTATGTTATTGTAATTGGTAGTATTAAATTGCTTATATTGTTGTTATTGACTAACTATTATATGTCTTTTTGTATCGCAAGCTGAAATTGATATTCCAAAAGTGTTCGATAAAAGGACGAATAAGAAAATCATTCAGGCCATAGGAGAGTGATAAAGGCAATCAGATTTGACCTCCAAATGGGCTCTAGTGTAACGCCTCGAATTAACATCTTGTATTTTATTGATTTTTGATGAAAATTCTTTTCAACTTGCTTAAAATTACCAAACGAAATTTACTAATAACTGATATTCAAAGAGATTTTCATTACTGATTAATATTTACTACACTGATGTAATGTAAAATAAGAGTACAAACTGATTTCGATTCTTTTGCATGATACAAATAGCTAAAACATTCTATCTCAACTGAATACATCCTCAAGCATAACATCTTCAAATAACACATCTTCAAACAAAACTTCTTGACAATCTCTTTCTCTGTTGTTTGTCTACTCGCCCGAATAAAATCTAGGTCATATCAGGTGTCAACCACAGACACAAAATACAGGGTAAGTTCATGATAAACATAATACATTCAATATACAGATAGTCATAACAACATCCTCAAAAATTATATGATGCATGATTCTCTTTTTTATCATAATGCATGTTTCTCTTTAAACTCTTATCATGTGGTACCAATAGTCAAGATAGCCCCATCCCAGTGGCACAGAACTTATCCGATCAGTCAGGATACTGCAGTGTTGTAATAGGAAGGTCACCCACACTTCATGTGATCATCATGGGTGGCGTGGTCCTCACTGCCAATCTGACACACGGGCTTAGTTTAGCTATCTGACACACCTCCTCTTGAGGCAAAAAACGCGGACTACCCCCGCCGGGCATATGCATATGAGACATATAAGATTGATTCACTTTAATTCTTTATCATCTTATATTTATTTTAAACATCAGTCTTCAAATTCTATCTCACATACTTTACTCAAAAATTCAACAGAATTTAAGTATAGAATTCAGCTTGTATAAAAAATTCATGGAAACACATGAAATTCATAAGGATTCATGGAACACTAAGCAACACATGTATTTCATAGAAACACTCAACAACACATGAAATTTAAACATCCAATTGAACAGAACACACTCAAACTATCTTTATTTCTTTGAAACAATTCATCAAACACATGATGTGCAAGCTTTATTTTCCATAGAAATAAATAAGATTCTATAAATACTTATTTAAACAAAAGCAATACTTAAACTATATTTAGCATAAACCTCCCTATACATACTTATTAAACACAAGTAACACTTAAATTATCTTTACCATAAAACTTCCCCATACGTACCTTATAACCTTTTTGCTAAGCTTGTTTACTTCCTCCTAGCTAATTCTTCTTCACGTGATTTCTCTAAAATGGCGGGGTCTTTCCTATTTGATTTAAGCTTTGAAAAGAAGAAGATGAAATTGAAATGAAAAGGAGATGGAGAGTAGTTCACGTGTGGCTTTTGTAGAAAAGGAGTGGTTTTGAAAATGACTTGCATTTAGGTCCCCCTCCCCCCTTTATATAGTGTTTAGGAAATAATTTAATATTCAAGGACATTTTTGCCCTTCTTAACAAGTTTCCTTCATTTAGTTCCATTCTAACTTAGTTTCTCTTTGTTCCATTATATCCTAACTTATTTTCTTCTTATTCCTTTAGATTTTAACTAGATTCATTATTATTATTTTACTTTATAGAAAAAAAATCTCATAAGCCATAATGACCTACCTTTACACTTGGTCACCACTTTACAAGTGTCCTTACACATGTTTTTCTTAAAGAGAATAAAATTATATGATTCTCCTTGTATCCACATGTTACCTTTCATGAAGAAGAAGAATTCAATTTAAAGATAACTTCACACATGGCCTTTTATAGGAAGAAGTAACATTCAATTTGAACTTAGCTTTACACATGGCATACATAAGAGGAGTTCAAGTTCAATTCGAACTCTTCTACCTAAAGGATACTATTCAATAATGAAACTCTAGAGTTTTCCAGAAACTGACTTCAGTTACAGTATAAATAGCTCACAAGTAGTCTATACAGAGTGCTACACAAACTTTACTTACAAGATTGCTTTTAACTTAATTCTAATTGGTACATATTACTTTTGACTATTAAAATTGCTAAACCATTTTATTAAATAAATCTATTCATCCTACAATTAAGAGAAAATTCCATAAATTTTATCTATCATTTTTCTATATTTTTCTGATGCCTGAATCCTTCTTAATACAATTTCAAAGTCATTATCTTATAAAATTCATAGAAATTCTATTCTAGAGTTTCTTGTCACAAACTATTTTGATATTCTGCCAGTCAAGAGTATTATGTAATTTCATCAAGTTCTCAAAATCTCTAAGGATATCTGGTCATTTTTGGCCTAAAGGGCATTATGGTAATTTCATCATTCATCCTAGGGCATAATTGTCATTTCCACCATAAAATATCTAGCCAAAATATCTAAGAGTATTCTTGTCATTTCCAAATATCCAAGGGCATTTATGTAATTTCTACTTGAAAATATCTCACTAAAATATCTAGGGGCATTTTCATCATTTTTACCTTAAGGGCATTTCTGTAATTCCTGATTTAAGGAAAGGGTAATATGGTCATTTCTCTTCAAACATTTCCTTAATGTCTCTAATTGATATTTCACCCAATTAATTCAAATATAGACCAGCCAAATTTCTCATAATCTAATATTTACATCAAGAATAATTCATATAGCATATATTTGCAGTTATTGAAATTTCAGGGTGTTACATCTAGCACAAGGCAAGGAGGACAACGATGACATAGTCTGTGAGAATTACGGTATCAGCAAAGAGAAGTGAAACCAATTTTGTCAAAGCCGTAGAGATCCTTCATGAGAGGTTAGTTGACTTCCATTGTTTTTGAAATTTACATTTATGCATTATTTTGAAGCGCATTTTGTTAAAATAGTGTCTAATTCTCATAGGATGTTAGAAAGAAGGCACAGGCCATCCAGAAACAAAACATTGCCCCTCATATGTTGTCTCATGGGGGGCTATAACTATCTTGAAGAGAAGTTAATGGAGGAAAAAAATAAAGAAACGATTGGAGCAAGCAACCCAATTGGGGAGCACTGAAACAATCATTGATCCTTCATCTCCCATTAGATGACATGTGAAGTGGAAGATGGCTCACACCAAAAAATTAGGTCATATGACATATGAGGTGGCACACAAAATTGCTGATAGGGTTGTAAGTTAATTTTTTTTTTCAGTGGTCATTATTTATAATAACAATAATAGTCCATAAACTCATGCGGTATCTTGTTTATTGCAGGATACCTTGGAATAGTAGTCCGCACTAGGTAGCTTTGTAGCCCATGGATGTCAGGATGTACTAACTACTGCTATTGGGCGACCAGAGCACCCTGACCGTGTCCGTGCTGCTGAAACCAGTGTGACGATCAGACAATACTTTGGATAGACTTTAGTAGTCTCCCACACATCTACGTCGATCAGCCCAAAAAAGTTGGATCGAATCAAGCAAAATCATAAGGAGGAGCTGGCACATAATATAAGGGATGAGCTGGAACAGTCTATCATTGTAAAAGTGACGAGACAACTAATGTTGTCCTTCAGCCAAATAAAGTCCCAAATGCAATCCCAAGTAGTTGTACCTCCTCCTGAGGTTGAGGTAGCTCCTTATGCTACTCGTGTCAGCACAAAGGGAAGCTGTGTCGATCCCTCAGGGTAGGACCCAAACACGGCTGCATTAGATAGGTGTGAGTTGTATGTTGATGACAATCCTCCCCGCCTGGTTTCCCTTGGAAGAGTCTATGAGGGGTCCATAACCATGCACAATGTCCCTTTGGGCAATGATTAGGTGAAGGTGGGTGTTGAGGAAGTTCGAGATGTTGATGCTCACATCCCTGTACCCATTGAAGAGGTTCAGTTAGAGGGACAAGCCCTTAACACCTTCTTTGCTTGACTGACACATCTTGTACAAGCTTTTTCAAAAAAGGTATTTCCTTTTTGTTGTGTTTATTATTATTGAAAAAGGATTTGTTACAAATCAAATGTTGGTTGTCATTCACTTATGTTTATTAACTGTGTAGGATAAACAAGGACTAGAGGGATCGACGAAGCCTGTTCATAGGCTGGAACCTAATGACGATCTCATATACCAGATGACATTGATGATCCCACAATTTTCCTCAAGCCTATGCAGGTGTCGTGGGATGCAACTGTGTTTCGGGTGTACAATGATAATGTCCCCTTGTATGTAAAGCATAAAGATCTTAGGGAAATAGCACACAATAGTTAATGTTTGAACATCATTGTTATACATTTGTAGATTTTGTAAGTAACTTCAAGTTATAGTCTATATATATAATTGATTATTTTAAACTGATGCATAGTTTATTTTATTTTAACAACAATAGGCATGAATGAGTTAAGTTTGCAATTAAGGAATGCCTCTGTGTATGGATTCCTTAAGCCAAAGTCCATACAGAGATTTGAGCAATCACAGTTTGAATCTAAGAATTATATTAAGAAATGGATGCATAATTCACAGGGAGATGTCTACCTAGGAGCCTACTTGAATGTATAAGTAAAACTTGACAAATCAATTTAAATAATGTATGCACTTTAATCACTTAATGTTCTCCAATGCAATGGACACTGGCAACTAGTCATTATATGTCCTAAGGACAATGTTGTTGTCTATTTTTGTTCCTTGCACAATAAGTCCGACAACTACTTGAAAGGAATTATTAACAAGTTAGTTGTGATTTGTAACACATTTACTTTATCATTAGCATATGACATTAACATTTTAATTGTACAATATGCATGCATGTTTCTCTTAACTAGTGCTTTGAAGGGATTGGACAGTAATCAAGGAAGTAAATCCAAGGTAGTTGTTTAATGGATTCTAGTTAAAGTAAGTAATTTAAACAATGTTTGATCTCTTAAACTGACATTTTATTTTTGTGTACACTAATTTTAGGATAACTTTGAATCTTTTATTGAATTTAGTGTAATAAGCAAAGAGGAACCACTGAGTGCGACTATTACGTGATACATTGGATGTCAACCATACTCCTAGGAGGTTTTAAGGATAATTGGGAAATGGTAATTGTTTATTTGAAAACTAATTTCATTTGTTGTAGTTGTTATTATTTACATTGATTAAGTTATATTTTATTATATTATGAAATATTTTACTGATCCAAGAGCATTGAAATCAGAGAGAATAAAGGCAATTTGCATTCAATGGTAAGATGTTTTCTAAAAGTTAAAAATGAATCACAAGGTATTTAAGGAATTTTACAATTGTAGAGTTATGTTTAATTAGCTTAGGTTATAGATTAGTTTATGTATTAAGATTATTGTTTCATTACTTTAAGTATTTCTTTTATCTGATAGTAATTATTCAATAATAATTTGAATATAATATTTTGTATTGCCTTCCTGGATTGGTTTTGTTTTCAATTTGCAGGTTTGGATAATACTAACAAAACAGACAGAATATTAAAAAAAATGCAAAACCAACATCGGTTCTCAAAGAACCGATGTTGTATGCACCTTACAACATCGGTTCTGGAAAAATAAGTTTGTAGTGGATAAAAGAGAGAGAAAGAATGTGCATGTGTCATACAATATAGTTGTCTTTCATATCTATACTACATGGGAAAAAGTTTGGGGGGCCATGACCCGATGACTTTTAACATTGGAAAGCCAAATAGGCCCTCCTCGGTGCGAAAGTTTTCAAAAATCGTGATATTAGATATGTTAAAAATCAATGGTTCGTATTTTTCTCCTTTTTTCTTCTCCATTCTCCTAGATATGTCCTTGCCTTCCTTCGACTTCCCAAATCTAGAAGCTTCCTTTCTCTTCCTTCCTTCAACTTTGAGATCTAACTGGCATGTCGCACGATGTTGTGCTCTGTCAACAACAAGACCTTGTGCTCTGCCATGGACGACAACATCATTATGAACTCATAGTGCTCCATGGGTTGAGATTTTTGCGAATAAACTATTTGATAGCAGACATGGCATTGCACCTTCCTATCACATACTTCTTTTCATGCACCCAATTGTTTTTTAAAAACTCAGATGTAACACCTCAAATTTGCTTTTCCTTTTTTATTTGGTGATTTTGCTTTGAGTGGGTTTTGTGAAAAAAAGATCGTCTCTTGTATGGTGGTGGTATTAACAACTTTCAATGGTGTGACGGTGATGACGATTTGTGACTTTTGAGGTTGTGCGACAGTGCATGATGACAATGATAAATCTATTTTGTAATTTCTTCAAAAGAGTCTATTGGATCTGATTTATGTATTTTGGATTTATTTTGTAATTTCTTTCAAAAAGGGCATCTAATTTCTAAATCTATTTTTCAATTTCTATAATTTCTTTGTTCTTGATTTCTTAGATTTGTTGTTGATGTTTGAATGTGGGAAGTGGAGGTTGTGGGAGGTGTGGAGGGGATCAATGGAGAGGATCGAAGAGAAAAGAAAAAGCAATCTTAACCGTTAACTTAAAAAAATCTAGCGGTGTGAAAAACTTTTGCATCGTCCAGGATCTATTTGGCTTTCCTATGTTAGAACTCATCGCCATGACCCCCCTCAGCCCTAAAGAAGCTCCACCTTTGCTTATAACTATAATAGAAGTGTTCAACCAAACTATCAAGTGCCACCATGTTATTAACACTTTGTTCAGGAAAGTGGAAATGGTGGAAAAATAGGAAGGAAGGAGGAGAAATATGTGAGAAATAAAAACTGAGGTCATTTATTTATGAGAAACTAAGTTAAGAGGGAAATAAAATGGTATGATGCTTATACCTTTTTATTTTTGATAAAATTGTGTGAAAATGAATAATATTACGTGGAAATGAGACAATTTTATGATGATTTATTTGTGTTGGCTACAAATTAATGTTTTATGGCATTTTTATGTGTTTTTTGACGGTTTAAAAATATCAAAAACAAACTTATTTAAAACACTAGAAAAATCACTAGAAATTGAGATTTTTGTGGTAGTTTTCTGAATTTTCCAACAATTTAAAACCATAAAAATAAGATTGATTTTCAAAAATAAAATCAATATTTTCTTTTGTGTCTATTTTTTATATTTCTCTTTTATTTCTCTCAAATCAAATACCTAAAAATCCACTATATTTCTCATATATTTCCATTTACTCTATATCTCTTTTTGTTTATTTATTTTTTCCTTCCTACGAAACACACTATAATTTTTTTTTTCTCCAATGAATACACAACTTGAACATGTAACCACTTTGTTTTATTTTTTTATTTATTTATCTAAAATAAAAGATAATAGCAAAAAATTTACAATTTAACTATAAATTCCTTATTTTTAGCACCGACTCTAGTAAAAATTAACAAACATATATTTTGAAACACTCAAGCATTGTAATTTGTAAGAGTGTCTGAATTGATGCAACCTTTTACCATCATTATTCATTAATTTGGTGGGTGTTTGGGAGCAAGAAGAGAGTAAACCCTCCGGAGTTAAGATTCACAGTGCAGTGAAAACCATACGTACCCTAAAAGCGTCGATTTGCAAAACCCAGCAGCGCAGTTTCAATCTCAAAACCCGTCTCTCTCTCTCTCTCTCTGCACGTTTCGAAGCTGAATCAAGGTTATTTTTTCTCTTACTCTCTCAATCTTCATTTTTTAATTGCACTCTGTATGCTCTTATTTTCTTTTTTGCCCTCTATGTTACCTTTTACTGATGAAAACATGAAATGAATCTGAACCCTCTTTCTGCGTTCTTGTGTTTTAAATTTTCATTTTCAGCATGAAGAAAGCATGTCACTTTGTTTTATCTTATCTTATTTTGTTTAAAACGAAATGAAAAAAAAATGTTCTTTGGAGTCTTGCCTGAAACTCAGTGGGAGAATTATGTATAGTTAATTATGGATTCAGCAAAAATGACAGAAAAATTCTCTTTTGGTATAATGATTTGTGATTCTGTTTATCTAAACCATTTGTGATTTGGGTATTCAAATTTCATTTCTTGGTTGGATTGGTGAATTTAGGACCTAGGTTTTTTCTGCAATTGCATCACGACTTCAATGTCAATGATGGGGATGAAATTTAAAACCTTGTTTAGGACACTATTTGGAGTTCTAAAACTTTGTTTGGCTCTTTTGGGCTGATCTCTTGTTTTGGCTGACTATTCATGCAGGCTTTTTGAAAGAGTCTGTGGCGAAAGATGGGAGTATAGATTCGATAGGAACAGTCCAATTGGGAAAATTAACAAAGCAGAAGTTGAACTTCTTGTAAAATATATAGGTACAGAGCAACATGGATTTGCTGGGTGATCCCGTAAAATATATTTAGATAACAGAGAAAGGTGTTTTTGCTGGGTGATCTTCTATTATCGCTACTGGTTTGGTATTGGATTTGCAGGCTCTGTACTAGTTTAGGAGGTGCTTTGCCATTTAAAGATCAGTGATGGATGTTGTAAATGATTTGCATATGGGGCCTCCAGCAACAACCAATTTGGGAGGTTCCACTAGTACAGAGGATGTAAATTCATCACAGAAGCAGAAAATGGCGAGAAAGAAGAAACAAGGTAAAGCTGTTGAGCGTGAAGGTCTTGATTTTTCACTGGATAAGTCTTCACCGAAGACGGATGCTACTATAAAGCACCCATTACATGAGTCCCCAGCTTTACCTAATTTCTTAAGTTGCCAAATAATTGTAGAATATTCAACAAATAATGAAAAGAGCAAACGGCAGAAGACTACACATAATGCTATTGAAGACAATGTTAATGGTTGCGGCACTCCAGAGTATATTTTTTCACCAAAAGCTTCCACACCTGCATTGGATATGCCTTCGGAACATCCCATTCAATGTTTTTCTAGTGATCCAATAACTAGTCAATCTTGTGTGGAAGTGGGTATTTGTCAGGGACATAATGAAGAAAAGGAGCAAAATATGATCAATACAACTGCAGAAAATAGCAATTCACAGCATGGCATTCCAGAAGAAAGCTGCAATCACATTTCAGTTGCAGCAAGTCCTGAGCCTTTTGTGAAAGAGTGTGTGTCAGAAGTTGTAAAATTGAACACAGAGCATGGTATAAATGATAGCATTCCCAACCCTGAGGATAAGAATGGTTTATTAAAGAATACAAGTCTGGTGAAGAAAAATGTTGATGACTAACCGGATTATGGCTTGTCTGATAAAAATCTGTGTGTTATAACCTATGCAAGGAGAAAAATGGTTAATTCCAGTTGCAGAAGAAACAGTGGTTCCCCAAGTCCTGAAAATTGTAACAAGGAACCAACTATTCAGGATCATCAAAAGGATGATTCACACAAATCTTCTGATGGACCATTGAGAGTATGCTTGATGGATGGAGAAACAAAAATTTCAATTGATCAAGTTACCTCACAAAGTGGAGCTGCAGCGGAGGAAATAAAGTTGAGTGCTGACAACATTAATGAGCAAAGATTTATGACTACATCTTCTGCAGTAGAGATTCCTTCGGAGCATCTCGAAACAGATGGTAGACAGCTAGATCATACTGAGATTACAAGAAATGATCTGTGTTGTGCAGGTGATGTTTCTGATTTAAGCTTAGACACAGTAAGAGATTATTGTTTAAAGTTTTCACAATTCTGATTAGACTTGGTGTTGTTGGCAACTCAAAGAATAAGCTTCTTATTCTGTGTTGTGCAGATGAGGAAATAGAGTTGAACACTGACAACATGAAGGGGCAAAGATTTATGACTACCTCTTCTGCAGTAGACATTCCTGTTGAGCAACTCGAAACAAATTGTAGAAAGCTAGATAATACAGAGATTACAAGAAATGGTCTGTGTTGTGCAGGTGATGTTTCTGATTTAAGCTTAGACACAGTAAGAGACGGTCATTTAAAGATTTCACAATTCTCACTAGACAGAAATTTTGCTGGCAACCAAAAGAATAAGCTTCTTATCCTTGATTTGAATGGACTGCTTGCTGATTTTGTCAGTATCAGTGACACTCCTTTCCGAATATATAGACGAGAACCAGAGCCAGATTTTGTGCTCAGAGGGAAGAAAGGTGACATGGTCAAATATCTTGTTTCCTCATTCCAGATTTCATATATTGCTCTAGCTCAAATTTGACTGATATGTTACTTCTCCCTTTTGCAGTATACAAGAGGCCCTATTGTGACGATTTTCTACAGTTTTGCTTTGACACATTTCATGTGGGAGTATGGTCATCTAGATCCAAGTATTTGCCAATATGTGACTGATTTTATCTCGTTGTTTTTGTTTATTAGTTTGACCTAAGCTTAAGATGCAATCACAGACTGGTTAATCTGTATTTCGGCAATAGAAAAGCGGTATTCAACTTTTCATACATTTTTACTGTTCCTCCATTGACAGGAGCAATGTCAATGAAGCCATCAAATTTCTTATGGGGAAATCTGCATCGAAACTGCTCTTTTGTTGGGTAATCTGTTCTAAATCTTTTGTAGTTTTTAGCATAATTTTTAGGGGCTTATGGTTAGGAATACAAGTCTGCTATGTATAATTTCTTTTCCTCAACAGTCTTAGGAATTAGAATACATCTTCTGTGTAGTTGTACTGTATTAACATTGTTACTCTAAATGGCCTTTTGTTTTGTGTGAGCCAGATTTTGACTTGTTATTGAGATTGATTTGTATTCATTTCTTGCATATGATGTGAAATTTTGGTGATCAACAAAACAATGCTCTATATATAGAATCAGTCCCACTGTACTGAAACAAATTTGTTGTTTCATCATTATAGATGCAGTTACAACTTGAAGATGGTTACTGTTATCAATTCACTCCTGCTTGGAATTTATCTAGACTAATCTGTGTATAATGCTCTATATGTAGAATCAGTCCCACTGTACTGAAACAAAGTTCACTACTGTTGAGAATATAGAGAAGCCCCTTGTGTTGAAGGAAATAAGAAAGTTGTGGGAAAAGGAAGAACCTGATCTACCATGGGACAAGGGAGAGTTTAACGAGTCAAACACGTTATTATTGGATGACTCCCCTTACAAGGCACTAATGAATCCTGTAAGCTTTCTTGTTTTGTTTTCCTTGCAAAAAGCTTTAGTTTCTAGTGTTATATTATATTTCCTCCTATTTTTTCAATTCATATATGAAATTTATTTTCAGAGGCATTCAGCAATATTTCCTTATTCTTACCGGTACTACCACACCAGAGACTCGGAATTAGGTGGGACAATCTTTTTCTGCTCACCTTCCTCCCCTTTCTCACCCACTGTATTTCTTTCCAAATAACAAATGCTTTAAGCATATTGATATGGAATTCGTCTTTAGCCTCCCGTTCTATTGTTCCACAGGGCCAGGAGGTGATCTTCGAGTTTATCTAAAAGGGCTGGCTAAGGCCGATAATGTGCAAAACCACGTGTCAGAAAATCCTTTTGGTCAACGGCCCATAAGAGAAGCAAATCCATCTTGGGGTTACTATCGTAGAGTTATAGAGTCACTTAAAAGAAGCCAAAATGCTCATCACCACTATGATGAATGAATAGTTGTTGAGTTTGGTTGGTAAGGTGTCTGAAATAGAGTAGTTTTGTATACTTGCTACTTAAAGCAAGACTAGCTGGGCACATGTTTCTATTGTGATTAACGCCTACTTCATGTTAGTGCCTGAACTGTACTCTGTTCATTATTTTTTGGCCTTCAAACGTGATTGATTTCATGTTGGAAACTGTTGACCAATGGACACGAGTTTAGAGTTGGTTAAAATTGATTTTGTCTTTGACTATTGTGTTTCGCACTTCTCAAATCTGTATTTAACTGAATAAACTAGAGTCTGATTTGAAGCTATTTCTGGTAGCTTTTTGGGTCTGTTTGAAAAGAACACAAGTCTATGAGGTAATATTTCCTTCTTCCATATATAGTATACCGATTGCTTCTACGGTGGGAAGTTGTATAGGTTTCCCACTGTGGGAAAGAAAATTACTATGGTTGGATCTATGAAGTTTCAAATGAAAGGTTAGGATTTTTTTTTTTCTTTTTTCTTTGCTCTTCCCCATTTGTCCTTGGCCCTTGGCCCTTGGCCCCGTTGGATTGCATAATCGTTGTCAATACCATAGACAATGATCATTTACCTCTGTCATGACACCATTGCAACGAACCCTCGTGTGTGGACAAGTCGACATGCCAATAGGAAAAAAGAAATGAATAGATGATGATGCCACTTGACTAGGTGTGAGTGTGATTATACTTAAACGATTCGGGGTTGGATAATTGAAGGTTTTATTTCTTGGCCATGGTGGTGTGAAGGTAAGCTTAGGGTTCAGAGGGGGAAAATTGATAGTGAAAGGATCGAAGGAGAGGTGGGAGCAGACGGACAAGCTGGAAAAAATACAATTCTTTACCTTTAATTAAACAAATAATATTTTTTTATCAGCGAATAAAGTATATATATTATATATATGATATGAATAGGGTACTAAATATACCAAAGTTACAAGAGTTAAGTCACCTCCAGAGTTGGTTAGGTTACATTTAGAAGCATATGGTCCAATAAATGCAAACTAACCAAAAATCCAATTAATTGTCACACTTAAGTCTACCAAACAGCTAACCAACACAGTCCAATCCTAATACTTTGGGATGCCATTCAATGCCAAAATGAGCAAATACAAAGTGCAGGATCGACGTTCCACTGAATGAATGTATAATTAATTCCTTTGAGATACATTTAAGCCAACACCATGCATGAAAGAGAATCCTATGCATGACCACAACCTTGTTGAAGGCTCCACTATTGAAGATGATGTTATTCCTGTCGCTCCAGATACACCAAACAACCGCAAACCACAAGGACAACCAATGTTTTCGTTCTAGTTTGGAGGCAAGAATGATCAGAATTTGAGAGAAATGATCCTCAATGCAAGCAGGTAGATTAGAGTTGTACTGTAGCCATCGGAAGCTTGTCTTCCATATATCAGACATCACCCTGCAATGGAGGAATAAATGATAGATGGACTCATCTTCGTCCAAGCAAAGACAACACTTATTTGAACCCCCAGCTTGGGCAATGTTCCTTCTCAAGAGGTTATCCATTGTGGGTAACCTATTGAGAAAAAAGATGCCAAAGAAAAAAATGATACCTATAGGGGGATTCCAAAAGTCATATGCTATCAAAAAGAGAATTATCCAAGCAAGGAAAATTGATTCCAGCTTCCATCTCCACGAGTCTTGTACATCAAGAGTAAGATTGATGCCATGTATGGTATCTTCAATTTGCTTCAAAGATAGTTCCCACTCAAATCCATGATGCCTCCACCTCAAATCCCAATGCCACTTTCCATCAATCCAACTCCTTATTTCCTCCACAAGACAACCTTGGTGACATGAATTTAAATATAGTCTAATACTAGCAAAATCAACTTCTAACCAACAATCATTCCAAAACCTAATGTTGTTATCGCTCCCAATCGTCCACTCTATTAACCTATCAAACCACCTATCCTCACTTCTTCCACACTTAGACACCAAAACTTGACTCTAAAGAGAGTCATGTTGGTGAAAAAGACTCTATCTCCATTTTGCAAGCATAGAATCATTAAAGGAATCTAAGTTTTTCACCCCTAGCCCACCTTTCTTTGTAGAATAACACATTATTTCCCAACTCACCTAACTTACTTTTTTCCTCTCAACCCCACCTTACCCCCCAAAGAAAGTTCCTTTGAATCTTTATGAGTTTTTTTCTTAACCCCACATGACAATTTAAAAAAGGATAAGTAGTAAAGAGGAAGGGAAGTAAGGATGGATTTTATGAGACAAATCCTCTTGGAAAAGGAAAGTACCTTACTCTTCTAAGAGGTTAATTTCCTCTCAAATTTATCCACAATAGGGCGCCAAGTGTTCTCTTTTCTATGGATTGCCCCTATTGGAATATCTAAATACAAGAATGGAATATGCATCAACCTACAATTCAACATTTTCGCAAACCTCACCAAAATATCATTCTCCACCTCAATAGCCCCAAGAGAGCTCTTAAAGAAATTGATTTTGAGACTTGGTACAATCTCAAAGCAACTAAGCATGCTATTAATGAAAAGAACATTTTCTGTCTTTGCTTTGCCAATGAAGATAGTGTCATCTGCATATTGGAGAAGCTTCACTTTCACATGGTTACTCCCAATGGGAAGTCCTTGAAAAAGTCCTTTCCCAACCGTACCCCTCATCATACCACTTAAACCTTCCGTTACAACAGTGAATAAGAAAGGTGCAAGGGGATCCCCTTGCCTTAAGCCCCGTTAAGGTGATAATTCCTTCGATTAACTAAAATGGAGATGTGAGTGGATACAAGACATTTCTTAATCCATCCAATCCATTTTCTTCCAAAGACAAGTCTTCCAAGCTTGTAGAGAAAGAAATTCCAAGAAACCAAATCAAAATCTTTTCTTAGTCCACCTTAAAAAACAATCACTTCTTTTTCCTCCTCCTAGCCTTATCAATTGCCTCGTTAACCACAAGAACACTATGTAAGATATTCCTCTCACTTAGAAAAGCACTTTGCTTCAAATCAATAACACATGATAATACCAACCAAAGCCTTCTAGCAAGTATTTTCGCCAATATCTTATATATGCAACCAACAAGTGAGATTGGTCGAAAATCCCCTAAAATTTGTGAATCATCCACCTTTGGTATGAGAGAGATGGATGATGCGTTACATCCTTTTTGAAGAATTCCATTGGAGTGAAATTCATCAAAAAACCTCATGATATCTTCCTTCAAAGTTCCCTAAAAAGCCTTGATGAAGTGGAAGTTAAAGCCATTCGGACCGGGGCTTTTGGAGCTCCCACATTCCCATATTGCTTCTTTGACTTCATCTTCCTCAAATCTTGCAATGAGAGTATGATATTGTTCTTGGTAGATTTGTTTGAATCTTGTCCATCAAGCTTTGGCCGATCCAAATCCTCTTCCAATAATCTTTCTTGAAAGAAATTCTTCACCGCCCCTTTTACTTTCTTAGGACCCTCCTTCTAAATCCCATCAATATGTAGACCCCTAAGTAGATTTTTCCTTCTCCAATTAATAGAACCATGGAAGAATCTTGAGTTGTTGTCTCCTTCCACTAACCATCTAGATCTAGATTTTTGCCTTAGAAATGACTCATTCTTCCTTGCCAATATCTAAAATTGATTTTTCAAATCCATCTTCATGTTCAATTTACTCTCCACCAAAACTCTATCCTCCTCAAGCTTATCCAACTCATTCATTTGAAGGCAATTTATTTTGTGATGAATGTATGTCCCCAAAACATGTAGCATTCCACTCTCTAAGCACCTTCTTGAGGCCTTTTAGTTTTTCCTTGAGGACATATGCTCCCCACCCATGTATAGACATGTTCCTCCAAGTTCCTTCCACCACCTCCAAATAATTTTCATGTTGAAACCAATAATCTAATGAGCAGAAAGGCTTTGACCCCCAATCAACATTAGCATCTTTAAGAAAAATTGGACAATGGTATGAAATATTTCTATCCAAGATGAATTGGGTGCTACCCGACCAAATATTAAACCATTCCTTTGTGACTAAGAACCTATCGAGAAAACCTTTTGCTTTACCGTTGAGTCTATACTAAGAAAATCCTCTCTCCACCTGATGAGGTCCAAGACATACACGCTCGGATCAGATCGTTTCGGATGTAAAATTCCCAGTCTCCATTAATGGGTTTCTAAGAACTCAAAATTAAAAAATGGATAAAATGATGAAGATGATAAAGAACGATGCCATGATCCTTATAGGAACGATAAGCCGAAGGAGAATTTGCCACAAAGGAATAACTTTCTTGATAAGAATCAATTTGGTTTCAGTCAAGAACCAATAAGAAACTATGCTCTCAATCTAAGCAAAATCTTAATTCATTCACAATTTGTTGTCCAAAATTAGGAGTTTCTGAGTATTTATAATGCTAAGCATAACAAGATAACTAAACCTTTAATAACCCTTTAAATGCACAATTTAAGGCCTATTTACATCACTATTGAGGCCCATTACACAAGTAAAATTTTTTTACGAAAATCCTCGTCGAAGTATTGCGCTAAGCTAGTCACGTGTGTTGAGCCCAATTTCTCCTCTGCCAAGGAATTGCGCTAAGCCAGACAAGCATCCTAAGTGAGCTGTTCAACAATCTTCAATGTCCTCCGATTCAGCTCCTCGTGACTTCCTCCTTCCTTGCCTTTGATGAGTAGTCCATCATTGATTCTCTTGGCCATCTCTTCTCGTAGAAGCTTGGCTTTGGACATTGTCATTGGACCCTTCAACTTATGAAGTGCTTCTAGGTCTTTAGGCTCTTTGGATAACCCTCTATCATCCCTTCCTTCTTGAAAAGAATCTGTCCTCGAATTATGCTCTTTGGATAGCCCTCTATATCCCCTTCTTCTAGAAAAGAATCTGACCCCGGATTGCATCCAAAAATACTTATATCACAAGAAGAAAGATCAATAACATTGAAACTAGAATTCACCCCATACTCACTTGGCAAATCAATCTTGTAGGCATTGTCATTAATCGTCTCAAGGACCTTGAAATGACCATCAACCCTAGGTTGGAGTTTAGATTTCCTTTGGCAATCTCCGAGTTCAAATACCATGAACTTTCTCCCTTTGTTGGTGTGTCGTGGATATTGCTCCATCTTCTTCTCAATTTTAATTCGCACCCTTTCATGGAGAACCTTAACAAAAGTGGCTCTAGAAAACCCATCCTTACTCAAAATAGAAGAATCATTAGCTAAGGGAATTAGATCAAGAGAAGATAAAGGGTTAAAACCATAAATAACCTTTAAAGGAGAAAAAGAAGTGGTAGAGTTGGTTACCTTATTATAGGAAAATTCTACACAGGGTAATCACTCTTCCCAAGTTTTCAAATTATCTTTGATGCAACACCTTAGGAGTTGTGAGAGTGTTCTATTCACTACCTCGGTTTGTCCATCGGTTTGAGGATGACAAGTGGTGGAGAAAAGAAGCTTGATTCCAAGTTTTCCCTACAATATTTTCCAAAAGTGGCTCAAAAACTTGGAATCCCTATTTGACATAATGCTCCTAGGCAATCCATGAAGACACACTACCTCTTTGAAGAAAATATCCCCCACATGACAATCATTGTCGACTTTGTGACATGGAATGAAGTGTGCCATCTTGGAAAATCTATCAACAACCACAAAAATTGAATCCTTGCCTCTCTTGGACCTTGGAAGACCAAGTACAAATCATTGAAATATCGGTCCAAAGGGAGGTAGGAATTGGCAATGCAGTATGCAAATCATGATGCATGAATTTGGACTTGGCCTTGATACACAATGCAATTAGAACAAAACTTGATTACATCACGTTTCATTTTAGGCCAAAAAAAAAGTTCATGCAAAATCTTCAAAGTCTTTTCTACCACAAAATGTCCCATTAACCCCCTTTTATCAGCTTCACAAATCATGAGTTCATGCAAATAAAATTGAGGCAAACACAATCTTTTATTTTTAAACAAGTATTCGTCATGCCTAAAGAAAACCTTGGTGAGACCCCTTTTCACACAACTTAAATAATTTAGAGAAGTCATAGTCTTGAGAATACAAGTCCTTTGTGTGATCAAATCCAAACATCTTAGTTTCAAGCATGGAGATTAATGCATATGTCCTTCAAAGTGCATCGGCCACAACATTAGCCTTGCCTTGCTTGTGTTTAATCATATAAGATAATTGTTCCAAGAACTCTACTCATTTGGCATGCCTCTTATTAAGCTTTCCTTGGTTTTTCAAATGTTTAAGTGACTCATGGTCACTATGAATCACAAACTCCTTAGGAAGGAGGTAATATTGCCAAGTTTGCAAAGCTCTAATAAGTGCATAGAGTTCCTTGTCATAGGTGGAATAATTCAAGATGACACCCTTAATTTTCTCACTCAAATAAGCAATTGGGTGACCTTCTTGTAACAATACTGTTCGTATGCAAACACTGGATGCATCACATTCAATTTCAAAAGATTTTGAAAAGTTTGGTAGAGCAAGAATGGGTACATTTATCAACTTTTTCTTCAATTCATTGAAGGCTTTCTCTTGTTCACTCTTCCACTTAAATTCCACATTTTTCTTAACAATTTCATTCAAAGGAGATGCTATGGTGCTAAGTTTCCTGACAAATTTTCTATAGAAACTAGCCAATCCATGGAAACTTCTTACTTCACTCGCATTTTAGGGTGTTGGCTAATCTCTAATAGCTTTAATTTTCTCATCTTCCACTTGGACTCCCTTTGCATTCACAAAAAAACCTAGAAACACTATATGATTAGTGCAAAATGTGCATTTATCCCTATTAGCAAATAACTTTTCATGTTTAAGCACTTCCAAAACACTCCTAACATGGTATAAGTAGCCATTCATTGTTAAAATATAAATAAAGATATCATCAAAGTAAACAACCAAAAATTTGCCAATAAAGTGCCTCAAAACATGGTTCATGAGTCGCATGAAATTGTTTTGGTGCATTGGTTAAGCCAAAAGGTATGACCAACCACTCATAAAGTCCAAACTTAGTTTTGAAAGCGATTTTCCATTCATCACCTTCTCTAATTCTAATTTGATGGTAACCACTTTTCAAATCTATTTTGGAGAAAACACAAGAATCATGAAGTTCATCCAACATATAATCAAGTCTAGGAATAGGATGTCTATACCTCACAGTGATGTTGTTGATGGGTCTACAATCCATGCACATCTTGCACATGTGCTCAAGCTTTCCTTCACCCATCCTCTTTGCATCAACCCTTCAACTTGCTTTTGGATCTCTTTTTTCTATTCCGAATTACTCCTATAGGCCGCCCTGTTAGGAAGTGAAGCTCCAGGAACAAGATCTATTTGGTGCTTAATTCCTCTTAAAGGAAACAAACCATGGGGAATGTCTTGTGGGAAGACATCCTCAAACTCCTTTAAGAGTGAATCAAAACCTTGAGGCAACTCAAGGGCACTAGAAGACAAACACATGTAATTCGGAATGAGTAAATACATTTGTTGTCTAGCTAGCATTACTCTTTTTATCTCCTTAGGCTTGATGAACAAACTCTTTGTTATCACTAGTTGTTTTTCACCTTTTTTCTCTCTTTTCTTTTATTCTTTCTTTTCACACTTTTTGCCTTCTTTTTCTTTTCGACTTTTCTCTCTCAAAGGACTTTTTTCTTCTTTGATTTTCTTTTCTTTTTCTCTTTTCAATCTCATTTTTATTTGATCCTCACACACCTTAGTTGGAGACAAAGGTGAGAGAACTACCTTTCTACCTTTATGTAAGAAAGCATATTGATTGATGACCATAGCATCTCTATCATATCGTGTCTTCCAAGCAACACACGTCCAACTTCCATGGGAACTATATCACAAAGCACTTCATCAACATACTTTCCAATAGAGAATGTAAGTAGCACTTGCTTATCCACAACCAACTCACCATTATCCCTCAACCATTGCAACTTGTAAGGCTTAGGATGAGGGGTGATTTTTAAACCAACCTTCTCCACTAATCTAGTGCTTGCAACATTGGTACAACTTCTTCCATCAATGATTAGAGAACAAACATTTCCATTCACCAAGCATCTAGAATGAAAAATGTTTTCTATTTGAGTATCATCGCAATCTTTGCACAAACTTCTCATGAGTCTTCTTACCATCAAAAGATCTCCTTCTTCCAGTGGAAGTAAACCATCATCCTCCCCTTCACTAGAGGAACTATGAGAACTCTTAGATGACTCACTATCCACCTCTCTATTCTCCAACTCAATCATGGTCCTTTTGTTAGGACACTAGGATACAATATGACCCTTTCCCAAACACTTAAAGCATTTAATGGAACTAGATTTATTGGGAGGGGGTTGAGTAGGAGAAGTAGGATTACCTCTTGAAGACTTCCTTTCAATATGTTGTGAAGAAGAATCCTCCATCTTGGAAGTGTCTTTATCCTTCCAAGATGAATAAGCATATGAAGTCTTCTTATAGGTTTGTTTCCTCTTCAATTGTTGCTATACTTTCACTGAGTTCATCCATGGTTTTGCAGCTTTAAGCTCTACAAAATCTTTAATGTCCTTATTCAAGCCATTCAAAAATTTAGCCATTGTAGCCTCGTTAGTCTCTTCAATGTTTGCTCTTATCAAAGAAATCTCCATTTCCTTGTAATAATCATCAACACTTTTATTTCATTGATAGAGCCTTTGTAACTTGTTATGCATTTCCCTTACATAGTGAGGTGGGACAAATCTCTCCCTCATGATTCTTTTTATTACCTCCGAAGTGATCACTTTATGTCTTCTCAATCTTTCTCTATCTACTTGGATTTGATTCCACCACACCAAAGCATATCCCTCAAATCCTAAGTTAGCCAACTTTATTTTCTTTTCTTCGCTAAAATTGTTGCAATTGAAAATTGGGTCCACTTTCATCTCCCAATCAAGGTAAGCCTCCAGATCTACCTAGAAACTTAGAAATTTTGACCTTCAAATCATCCATTCCATCCTCATTCCTCCTATGTCTAGGCCTTCTACCATCTTCATAGCCATCATCACTCCCTGGAGAAGAATAAGGTAACTGATGATGTCTCATCCTCTCTATGTCTTCCATTCTCCACTCAACTCTTGAGTGCTTCTTTGTATCTCAACAAATGTCAATCCCATCCTCCTCTCATCGTTTCTTTGCAACCTATACATTTGCTTAGCCAATGAAGCCATTAGCTTAGAGGATCTAGGGGAAGGTGGGTCACTATCACTTTCAGAAACCAATACTACAAGAAAAGGTTAGTAAAAAAAAATATTGGACCTTACCACTCACTAAGTGTTTACACTCTTCAACACTCGTGTTTAACACTTGTAAGAATTTTTCTATAAGGTTCCCTCTTGTCTTTTCCCACTCTCTAACTCTTCTTTAGTCCTTGAGATCAACCAAAGATTTCAATTCAAGGAGTATCCAAAGTGAAAGATGAAACAAATCCAAACTCAACTTAAGAGGTCAAGGAAGAAAGAAAACTCTAAGACAAAACCTTGGAAGTTTAGAAAACAAGCAATAAAAACTCACAAAGAAATTACAACTCAAAAGGAATGCCAAAAAGAGACAAATAGGAAGATATAAAAAAATGCAAGAAGTCCCCTCTAATGTTGTAAAAAACAATTGGCTAAGTATAAACCACTATAATTATGCAAAAATGAAAGTACTAGAAAGTAACAATAAGCATACATTAGGAGAGAGGGTTGTTAAATTTTGATTGTAAATTTTATTTTTTTACACTTGAGTCCTCATATTTTAATATTTTTATTTCGACTCAAAAATATTTTTTCTTTTTGCTCTTTGGTCCTTTGTATTTTTCTCTTTCGGTGTAACACCCTCAGATTTCAATATATATGTGCATTTTCTTGTAAATATGCATTCCTAAATAAGTGACATAAATACCCTTGGACACTTTTGAAAATGACTAAAATGTCCTTAGACAATTCCACAAATGACAGTTAGGTCCCTAGGATAAATGACTAAAATGCCCCTGAATAATTATACAAATGACCAAAATACCCTTTTAGCTCTGATGAGGTCAGAAAACCTCAGTAAGGTTATGGAAGCTTGACAAAGAGTCTAGTATGCTCCTAAATAAGAGATTAATAACATTTTTAAAGAAAAAACTATGAAATGAAATTTTTAGAAATTTTGAAAGATAACTAAAAAAGAATGGAATACAGACTAATCTGAGTTTTACAAAAACACAGAAACAGGAAAGATGCAATTTGGAGAATTTTCTTTTAATTATAGAAGGAATGGATTCTTAAATAAATGGTCTATACATTTTACTAATTAAAAACAAAATTAACCAATAGGAATTTAGAAAAGTCATTAGAAGGAAGTTAAGAAACATTCCAAAATTGTTACTAAAACTTAAGCTAGTTTCTAATTAATTTTAGAAATTTTACTTCCAAGAAAACAATTGAAATAAGGCTTTTATAAATTATAGAGATACTTCTAATTAATATAAGAAAATATGAAAGCATTAAACCTCTAAAAACCACATCTATCCCACGGTTTAAGCCATAAGAAAAAAAATTGTAACATATTTGCCTAAAACACTAAGTTTGGCCGAAAACTATCAAAAGGAGTGGAAGAAAGTTTTAGAAAAATGTAAGATGGGGTACTTGGACGATTAAGAATCAAAAGGCAAGGTAAATGGACCACTTGGAAAGTTAGATAGAGACATAAGACAACAAAAATCTAACAAAAAAATCCAAGCATTTCACGTGAAGAAAGAAAAAACAAGGTAAAGCACCAAGCTTGAAGTTTGCACGGACAAGGAATAGAAAATTGCAGAATTTTCATGAAACCAGCCACATGTAGGGTCATAAACCAACAACCAATAAGGAAAGAGCAACTAAAAAGCAAAGTCATAATAAGCTTGAGATTTTTTTTTGTTGTTAAAAAGCTAAGAAACATAGCATATAAAAAGCAAAGTGGGGACCAAAGTGGGGGCTAATATGCACGGATAGCAACCCCACTTCAGCACATCCTTTTCACCTAAAATACAAAGCCAAAACAAAAGCCCACACCCTATAGAAGTTCACGTGAAAAGCTTGAAGTCTTGAAGAAAGGTTACTAGATTTCAAACCAAGAAAAGCTAAGGTATGGGGAGTATATGATCCATATGGCTTAGATAATTAATTAAATTAGGCTTATCATTTATTCTATAAGAATTAAATTGTGTTATCATTTATTTTTTTATAAGATTCAAGTTTTGAATACCATATGTTTGTAAAAATGCCTAAATGAATCAAAATGGTACATAGATAATGATTTTGATAAATAACTTAATGAATAAATTAACTTGATCTAATCTAACAAGAAAGTGACTAATTAATTTAACTTTTATACTTTGTGGCCATGTCTACTTGCTTTATTAAGATGGTGTATTTATTAATATTGATTTGATGTTGTGTGTTACTTATTAGTTATTTTGATGTTGTTGTTGTATGTTGTTTTATTAATTGCTTTATTAATTATTTGATGGTTGTTATGGCTTGTATTAAAGTAACATGTTTTGTTATTAAGGAAGTTCTGTTGGAAAGTTGTAGGATGTCTATGGTGAATCTTGTGAAAAAGGCTTCCTTAAAGAAAATTATGATGCACTTAGAACTTGAATTAATCATAAAGAGTGAATAAAATTTTGATACCAAGTTATGAGAAATTGAGAAATGAATAATGATTAAGAATAATTGGAAAATAAAATAAAACCATTACATGCATCATTTACATTTAAACCCTCAGAGTGGAGGGAAGGTTTCACTAGAGTGGGTGAAACTATTTTGATAACGGTACCCTTTGATCCCTCAAAGTGGAGGGAGGTTTCACTAGAGTGGGTGAAACTATTTTGCTTATGGTACCTTGTGGTGATAATCTAAGATCTCAGTCATGCATCATTTAACAAAGAAATCATGCATCATTCATTATGTATTTGTTTTATGATTATTACGTTGTTCTGTTATTTATGTTGTTTCTGTCATTTATCTAACCATGATTATCATATAGTTACCCGAGTTGTGTCTGTGGTTTGACACCTGTGATGACCCCAATTTATTTGGGCGAGTAGAGGAACAGTAAGCTAAGGAAAGCGTTGAGGAAGGAGCTGGATGTTTTATATGCTGTATTTGTGATTTTGTTTGTCTGTATTTGATACTACGTTGAGCTGTCTGTATCTTATTTTATAACAGACTATTTGGGACTGTGTTGTATTCGGACTGTATCTTAAATTATGTTTGAACCGTGTATTTTGACAATTTTGCGAACGCGCTAGAAAAATAATTTATTACGTATAATTAATTTTACGTAAACGAAATTACGTAGAAAAATTTTTCTGTAAATTAATAAGTGAAATCAATTAAATACAAACAAGAAACGTTGTCGTTACATTTGGGACCATAAAACTTTTTATATTTGCACAAATGCCCCAATGCTCTCCAAACATAATTTTTATGGATCAAACTCAAATTTTCCAACAGTGCTATGAGTTTCATGAAGAACAACCCACACTCAAATCATGATCAAATCAACTCCGAATTCAACAACAAAGATAGGGGAGTTGAAGACAAATGCAAGATAAACTCAAAAAATACACAAGATGATACCACATGATGAGGTCTAAGACATACAATAAAACACAAACAAGCAAGAATCACAGGAATTTCATTTTCTCATTTTTCTGGAGAAAAAAAACAAAAATGAGAACTGCACCTAATTGATAGAAATGTTTTTGAATTGCTCTGCAGATTCAAGCTTGGATACCACATGATGAGGTCCAAGACATACACGCTTGGATCAGACTGTTCTGGATGCAAAATTCCAAGACTCCATTAATGGGTTTCTAAGAACTCAATAGAAAATGGAGAAGATGATAAAGAACGATGCCATGATCCTTAAAGGAACGATAAGCCAGAGGAGGATTCGCTACAAAGGAATAACTTCCTTGATAAGAATCAATTTGGTTTCAGTCAACAACCAAAAAGAGACTATGCTCTCAATCTAAGAAAAAGCTTAATTCATTCACAATTTGTTATAGAGATAAACATAAGAAGATGACTAAGCCTCTAATAATCCCTGAAGGGCACAGTTTAAGGCCTATTTACATCAATATTGAGGCCAATTACACAAGTAAACAAAATTTATGAAAATACTCGCAGAAGTATTGCGCTAAACCAACCATGCACGCTAAGCCTAATTTCTCCTTTGCCAAGGAATTGTGCTAAGCTAGACATGTGTGCTGAGTCCAAATTTTCCTCCGCCAAGGAATTGCGCTAAGGCAGACATGCGTGCTGTAACGCCCCAATTTTCTAATCAGGGTCATTACTAACCACACATCACAAAAACCAAATAATCAATCAAAGTTTAAGCAGTTTGGAAGCATAAATGAGAAGTGACATCATCAAAGTCACTATCATAACACTGTACATCATAATATGGTGAATATACATCAAAGATCCACTGTACAATACAAAACTGTACAACTATCCCA
>PYAF01004403.1:0-20506 GCA_007407185.1 Glycine tomentella | reverse complement strand
TTATTAAAAGAAAGTCAAGAAACATCTCAAAATTAATTACCAAAAACATACTACAACTTAATCTAGTTTTTAACCAATTTTAGAAATAAGTACTTTCAATAAAACAATTAAAAATTTAGCTTTCATAAATCATAGAAATGTTTATGACTAAAATAAAACAAGATGTTAAGAAAATAAAGAATTAAAAACATATAACCTAACTATTCTACGGTTGTGCTATAAAAGCCAAAATTGAAACAAAATTAGCTTCAAAAAACACAAGCTGGCCGTGCACTCCAAGAAGGCTGAAGAAAGCATTGGAATATTGTGGAACAAGCCACTTGGACGGATGGGAAGCAAAGATTAATCCTATTGGACCAACCATAAAGGTAAGGCATAATGAAGCTTTATGATATTTTACTTAAACAAAGGAAAAACAATTTATAAAAAGCATGTGGGGACCAAGTGGGGCTGAAGTGTTCCACAGATCACAACCACTTTCAGCCCTCACTTTCACCTAAAAAACCAAAAAACAAAACAAGAAGCCACACCCAAAGGAAAAGGTCACGTGAAGTACTAGGGACTTGAAGGCAAGTAGCTTAAATTTCAAACAAAGAAGCAAGGTATGGGAAGTGTTTTAATAAACATGAATTAGATGGCTGATTTGACTAATCTTACATTTAATTCTCTAGGATTAAAGCCATGTTTTTCTTTGTTTAAATAAAATCAAAAGTTTGGCATATTAAGTGTTCAATTAAAATTCACAATAAGAGGTTGACCAATAATAATTAATTTTCCGTTGTGGCCATATCCTTTACTAATTACTTGATGTTGTAATTAATTACTTAAGGTTGAAAGTCATTTTATTAAGTTGTTGTATATTTGAATCTGGAATTTTATGTTGCTGGATGTTAATTAGGTTACTGTATTAATGATGTTGTCTGTTTTATGTTGCTGTCTAAATTTTATTTTGCTGTCTGTAATTTTATGTTGTTGTATGATATTTTATTTTATTGCTGTCTGTTAAAATATTATGTTGTTGTATATTAATTTTGTACCTTGATGATTGTTGTATGTTGTTGTTGTATGTTGTGGTGTTGTAACTAAGGTGCTGTATGTTATTTTATTACTCACCTAATGTTGAGCTATGATAAAGTTTCTATGATTTATTTTATCAGAAATTAGGTCTTGGATATATGATTAAAAATTTATATTATGGTGTATCTTATCAAGATGGCTTTCCTTAAGAAAAATTATGGTGCACTTATGTCTTGAATATTGAATCTATTATGATGAGCAAATAAAGATTTTGGCACCAAACTTATGAGAAATTGAGAAACAAAGTAACCAAAAATAAAACAAATCCATGCATCATTTGTAATTGACCCTCAGAGCGGAGGGAAGTTTCACTAGAGTGGATAAAACTATTGTGGTACCCTTTTACCCTCAGAGTGGAGGGAAGTTTCACTAGAGTGGGTGGAACTATTTTGCTTATGGTACACTGTGGTAATAATCTTAGATCTCAGTCATGCATCATTAAATAAAGAAAGCATGCATCATTCATCATATATCTGTTTTATAATAGTTATTTTACTTCAAATATTTATCTGTTTATGTTTCTGTCAATTATCTAATCATGTTTATTAAATACTTACCCTAGTTGTGTCTGTGGTTTGACACCTGTGATGACCCCAATTTATTTGGGTGAGCAAAAGAACAGTGAGCTGAGGAAAGCAGTAAGGAAGAAGCTGGATGTTCTGTGTGCTGTTGGATGACTGTATGCTTTATTTATGATTTTCTGTTTGTCTGTATTTGATACTATGCTATGCGGTATGTATCTGATGTTTAAACAGACTATTTAGGAGTGCGTTGTATCCGGACTGTATCTTAAATTATATTTGAACTGTATATTTTGACAATTTTGCGAACGCGTTAGAAAAATAAATTATTACGTATAATTAATTTTACGCAAACAAAATTTACGTAGAAAATTTTTTCTGTAAGCGTAATCAATTAAATACGAATGAGAAACGTAGTCGTTATACCTTGGCCCTTTGCCATGTGGGGCATGGACATCTTAGGACCATTTCCTAAAGCTCCCGGGATGGTAAAATTTTTGCTAGTGGCCATCGACTACTTCACTAAGTGGATCGAGGCAAAGCCACTTCGGGAGATAACTGCCAGTGAGGTGGAAAGCTTCACTTGGAAAAATCTTATATGCAGGTACGGTCTACCCTACGCCATCATCACTGACAACGGAACACAGTTTAAAGCACAGACCTATGAAGATTTCCTCACAAGACTAGGTATCAAACACTTGGTCACTTCTGTTGAACACCCTCAAACCAACGGTCAAGCAGAAGCGGCAAATAGAGTTATTCTTAAAGCCCTTCGCACTAGACTTGACAAGTCCAAAGGGCTCTGGAGGGAGGAACTACCCAACATACTCTGGGCATATCATTGTACACCTCAAAGCACTACAAAAGAAACTCTTTTCCGCTTGACATATGAAACTGATGCCATGATCCCTGTCGAGGTAGGAGAACCTTCAACTAGAAGGATGCTTTTTCAGGAACAGTGCAATGAGGACAATATGAGGGTTGAGCTGGAAACCAGTGAAGAACTTCGAGACATAGCTAGAGTTAAAGAGGAAGCGGCCAAGCTCAGCATGACACGAAGACACAACTCCAAAGTACAGCCCCGAACTTTCCATCTAGGCGACCTAGTCTGGCGTGTCCGAGGGGAAGCCAGAAAGGATCCCCGTGCAGGCAAGCTTGGACCAAATTGGGAAGACCCATTCAGAGTTGTTACCAGCCTAGACAACGGCGCCTACAAATTGCAGGAACTCAGTGGCAAAGACATTCCAAGAACTTGGAATGCCACCCACCTGAAGTTTTATTTCAGCTAGGAAGCTCAAGACCGGATGGTGTACTCTTTTTCCTATTTCAAGTCCTTTTTTTCCACTGGGTTTTTGCTTGAAAAGGTTTTAATGAGGCACATCTGAGGAATAAACAGAGGAAATATATGTATTAAAGACTATATTAATAAAACATATACCTCTTATTTTTTATGAATACTTGACGATATTATTGCTTGAGTATTTTCCCAGGTCCAGCCTCGACAAAGACCCAAGACCATGTCTTGGTAATTTGACTAGGGTCCGTCCTTGGCAAGTATCATTAAAATCCAGGGCGGACGCGTCCTGGTACCTGTAAAGGTTCATAAAATCCTAGGGCCTCCCTAGTGGGACCTCCAACAAAACCCAAGGTAGCCCCTTGGTCGGACGCAGGTTCTTAAAATCCGTTAACCCGGTGAACCGAGCTAAAAATCCGGTGTCAACTCCTGGTACTCTCCAAAGGTTCGTGAAATCCTAGGGCTTTCCTAGTTGGATGTTGCGTACTCGGCAAGTGCACCTGTCGCTCAAGTAATAAAGTGATAAGAGAGAGTTATCGTCCCACGAGGATTGTTTGACCAATTAAATCATAAATTAAATCGATAAGTTGGACAACAAATAAAGAATGAATAAGGTTGTTTTTGTGTATGTGAGGAATAAGCTAACTAAGAGCTAATATAAGCATAAGCGTATAGACAAACTATGGAGGTTGATAATAAGATATGTGGTTAAGTAGCTAGGGCAATCCATACCAAATGCTTCCTACCCTTGTTCATGTATTGACTACTACCTTCATCAAGCCTAAGCTACCCAACATGCATCTTCAATAATAATAGCTAAGCCCTACTCCCGTAGTATTCTTAACCCTTTAACCCACTCTAATATCCTAATCCCTTAGTGATATTAATTAGGTCAAGCATTAAATGATGCAATAATGGTTGCAAGCATACACTCCTATCCCTAGTTAATGTAAAGCTTGTCACTTTACCTAAGTCCAAGCATAGAGCCCCAATATTCCTATTGTAAACCCCAGCTCTTAATACCTAACTAGAGTGATCAGTTCCAGAGAGATAGAAACATGCATTCAACAAGATAAAGCGAAATAACTTGATATTAATGAAAGATAGCATTCAATACAATCCCAAAAGAGGTTACATTCAGTGCTTAGCCCTAACTACAATGAAGAACTAGCCAAACCTCATAATGGGTGGCTGTGTTACAAAACAAAATGGCATACCTAGCTGAAGCAAGGAAAAAGAAGATGGAGAAGCAACCCCACTTGACCTTCAACTCCCTAAAACCCCTAACTAAGGCACCCAAGCTTCTAAAACCCTATTTTTCTGGTTTTCTCCCTCCAAAATCGTGCATTCAATGCTGAGGGTGGAAGTATTTATAGTGTAGCCTGTGAAGTCTCTATTTTGCCCTTGAAATGTTGCTTCTGTCGACCTGTGGCGCCTTTGGCGTGGTTTTAGCGCTTATGGTTGCTTTCCTGACAATTCATCACATTAGCTCAATTCACCACACAAAAAGGGCAATTAGCCATGCTTCATGTTCAATTCTTACTCTAAAAAGCTTAGGAAAAACCTATATGCTAGGCGCATATCATTGGACCTCCAGCAAAATCCAAGGCAGCCCCTTGGCCGGACATATAGTCAATAATTCCGATTTCCCGGTTGACTACAAAATTCCAAGGTCTGTCCTTGGTCCGGGGTCCGCCTCGGTGATCCGACCAAACTACGCAGAACCGTCCAGGTTAGTAAGACTAGAGCGTTGGTCGGCACAAAATTCCAAGGTCCGTCCTTGGTCTGGGGTCCGCCTCGGTGATTCGACCAAACTACGCAAAATCGTCCAGGTTCGTAAGACTAGAGCGTTGGTTGGCACAAAATTCCAAGGTCCGTCCTTGGTCCGGGGTCCGCTTCGGTGATCCGACCAAACTACGCAAAACCGTCCAAGTTCGTAAGACTAGAGCGTTGGTCGGCACAAAATTCCAAGCTCCGTCCTTGGTCTAGGGTCCGCCTCGGTGATCCAACCAAACTACACAAAACCGTCCAGGTTCGTAAGGCTAGAGCGTTGGTTGGCAATCCTGGAATCTGTCCGGGGTCATTTACAGGTTCATAAACCCAAGCTTCGGTAGACCGTCAAGATTCATAAACCCAAGTCTTGGTCGACCTTCACCTTTACAGTTTCATAAACCCAAGCTTTGGTAGACCGTCAAGGTTCATAAACTCAAGTCTTGGTCGACCTTCACCTTTACAGTTTCATAAACCCAAGCTTTGGTAGACCGTCAAGGTTCATAAACTCAAGTCTTGGTCGACCTTCATCTATACAGGTTTATAAAATCCAAGCTAAGGAAGATTGTCAAGGTTCATAGACCCTAAAAGCTTTGGTCAACCCCTAAAAATCTAGAGTGGACGTACCACTGGTATACTCTCAAGCAAATTCAAGGCCGTGTCTTGACAAATCCTGACTAAACCCAGCATGGACAACTCCACTGGTATCAAACTTGACAACTATAAGGTACAACTATGTCTACCCTCAGCATATGTTATCCTTGTTATATTTTTCCTTACAGGAATATACTTGACAAAGAAACCAAGTAAGCTTTCTTGGTATCAATCTATGATATGAAATCCTAATGCAGAAACCATACCATTAATCCGTATAATTATCAACAATTCTTGATGACTCATAACTCTCAAAACTCAAGATTAATTTGCGGTCAACCTTGTTTTCATCAACTTATCTATTAAGGAAAAACGAGGTACTAAATGTTTCATTACGATGATTTCAGTGCTCATGACTTCTATTGATGCAGGAATATGAGCCACAAAGAAACATTTTTTTTAGCATATTAACGTCCAAGTTCATATTCTTGGTACTCTAACTCCTGTGGAACCTCGACACACAATACCATAGGATATTTTTGTTTTGCAAGAATAATTTTATTTTGTAGGATAATTGTCTAAAAACCATCCTTGACATATCATTATCACTTGATGCATATGGTGGGAACCTTGACAAAAAGTATATCCTCAACAGTACAGATTCAAGACATAATCTTAAAAGTCCATGGTCAATCCTCGACATTTCTAAAATCTAAGATGCATTCTTAGCATGCACTGGAATCGGGAGCCTCAACAAGCAAGACTACAAGCATAGTCATTTGTAAAAGCAGGAAACCGATAATAGTTCAAAGATCAAGCTTGACGTTACAGATACAGGTCATCTGTGTGATAGTTCAATATTTCTCAAGTCTCGGCAAATAGTTTGGGACGTTTTCAATCACAGAATTTCAAAGGTTGAACAACACACAGTCAAGCAAATTACAGGTTGACAACACGAGCAAATAATTGAAGAAACTATACAAGCAAAGAAGACACAGAAGAATCGAAGCAAAAGGAGCATACTTTCATTAATTTGTTAAAAGTCTTACAAAAGTTTTTACGGCTAAAAAGTAAAAACAAGAGAAATGAAGAACCCACACTTTAGATTTGTCATTTTCCTTCTTATGTCTATTCATTATCATCCTTCAAGTCTCTGATCTACTCCTATGCCTTGGAGGCTCTTCTGAGACGATCTCTACTCAGGCTCTGGTGAGACGATCTCTACTGAGTAATGATGAGAAGATTCTCATCTGCCCCAACAGAGATATTGAGGACCAGCTTCTGCACTTTTATCTCCCTCATTGAGACAGAGACTTTCTGCAAAATATCTCATTTGCTGCAGATGGTTAGAATCATTGATGACGACCTAACACAGGGACTGTGGTGAGCGTGAGGAGAAACTCCAACTTTTCTGACATTGTTTTGCCCAGTTCTTCGCCTAGAAGAGAGGGACCCTTCAGAAGATCCTCCATGGACATCCTCCTTAGAAGAATCTCCAATGGAGATCACATCGTGCATAATGCGCTGCTCAACGGAGCCACCAGAATCACTACCCCCCATACCTAAGGCAGAATCAGAAATGGGCGACTCAAACATTTTCAAAAAATATAAAGTTTCACAGTTTTGGGAAGGAGAAGGCTGAAGAAGAAGTATAGAGAGCAAGGACACAGGTGGAGGTGACAATGGCGGAATCACTGCTATTTAAAGCAGAAAGAAGCTCGACGGTTACTTGGGCGGGAGAACGAAACGTCTCTTAGAAGCACGCATCGCGACTGAACTGTTACTACCTCCACTACCTCATGATTCCACTATGCATGATCCCAATAAAACGTGACCTCTCCTGGAGCGACACGTGGACATGAGTAAAGAGCGGGGGCGGCACACGACTGCCAATAGTTATGAAGGGACTGAGCGTATTTTCAAAAATCATATCAGACGGTTAGAAAATTGTGATTATTTACTGCCTAAGTCAGACTTATCCAATAAAGTCAAGTCCATACACTCTCTCCATGGATTACACTGTTGCACATACAGGTTCATAAATCCAAAACAAAAATTTAAATTTTTGGTCAACCTTTGAAGACATCAACCTTGACACTTCATGTCCACCCTCAGGGGCTGACAATTTTACTATGACACCGGACATATTGCTTTATGCTTTTTCACCCTTTTTCGCCCATAAATTGGCTCAGAGGCTGGGGGGCTTATGTACAGTCCAAAATAGTAGAATGACACATGGCCACCTCATAAATGTCAATGTACACGTGGCCACCCTCCATGTCAGCCTTGCCTCATTAATAGGCGTTTATTCAGCCTCCAGGTGCCAGCCCAGACACAATGTCCGGGTTCCTTGTCAATACTGCTACAAGAGCACGGACGTCGACCCTTTACAGGAGCGCGAACATCAGTAATATTCTCTTTCCTCATTAACTGCCTATCTGTATGCAAGGATATTCAAATAGGTGTAACCACCTTATGTTATCATATCTCAACAAGTTATCTACTAATTGTTACTTATCTACAAGTAACAATATATCAACAAGGTACACATTATCTCTAATTTAAATTAAGATAACTGCCTGCTATTATCTGTATTATTATCTTCTCAACAGATTATCTATAAGCAAAGGCCCAAGCCCACTCCACGCTATAAATACAACCCTCCAGGTTCTCTCTACACACCCTTTGACTCCACACTTAATACACACTTCATTCTCACTTCCAATCCACTCCGGATTTACTCTATACACTTCACTACATCTCTCTCTCATCTATACTTGAATGCATTACTCAAGTCTCTCATTCTCTATACGTTAGGCCGAGTCTTCACACTTGGTCATCCTTATAAATTTAATGTACTTACTTGAGCGGCGGAGTGTTTTTCCTTTATTTTGCAGGTCCCTCCTCTAATCAAAGCCTAACTCTACTTCAGCGTCATAGAATTTGGAGTCCACCAAGGCCACATCAAGCCCACACGTGGAATTTCCAGATTTTGGCAATAACAATTGAGATTTTAGTTTTAATGATTCTTTTTTTATTTCTAATATCAAGTTCTAGTGAAAAATAGGTTGAAAAAAATTTAATTTTAATTAATATTGATGTAATTAAATATAGCTAATTAACTTTTCTTAATTAATATGAATCAAATTTTTTCCTTATATATATTTGAGATAGAAGTAAGTATAATATAAGATACATCAAAAAAATATATGAATAGAATATCAACATCTAATCACAAATATCATATATAATAATTTTTTTGATTTTTACAAAAAGTTTGCTTGAAAATTAATTATAGATGACACTATTCAATGAACAAATATTTTTTATTTATTCTTGTTGAAAATAAGTTTTTGAATTAAAAATATTATTTTAGATAGGAATACAAGTTGTTTAAATTTAAATTGGTTGTTAGCATTTTGAATAGATAAGATAAGATTGTTAGATTGTTTCTTATTATTATGAAATATTTGTTATACTTGTATAAATACCCTCATTCAAGAGGAAGAAATATGAAAGCCATCATTTATCCATGATATTGAATTTTAACATGGTATCAGTTGTGTTTTGATCCTCGGACAACACCTTTTTTTCACGAAAGTAGCCTCTTTTTTCCTTTTTTTCACGTATGTAGCTTCCTTCTTCCTTTTTTTTTTCACATACAGCTTTCTTCTTCTTCTTTTTTTCACGTACGTTCAACTTTCTTCTTCTTTACCTTCATATTTTTTTCTTCCAACATACCACTCCTTATTGTCCACTCTCTGCCCCATTTTTTTTCAAGGGTGAAAAGCTGGCTTATCGATGCCATGTGCCTCCGTTGATGCAGTGGTTCATCCGCTTGGACACCGCTTATGAAATCTGGGAAGCAGCCCGTCCTACGTTCTATGATGGGTCCGACAAAACTTGTCTCTTTGATCTCAACCAACGTTCCTTCTCAACCAAGCAAAATGGCTGTCCACTTTTAGTGTACTACAACGAACTTCTCTCCATCTTTCAGGAGATTGATCACCGCAAGTCATCACCCGAAACCACCATGAATAACGTGGTCCAAACCCATTTTTCCATGGCCCACTTGCATGTCCACTGATGTGTTGCAAACACATCTTAGTTTTAGGATAGTTTTAGGTTATAATTTAGTTAAATAATTAAGAAAATAGATTAGAATAGGTTAGTTTATTATTAAGTTTGATTTAATCTCATATCATTACCATTTGTTCATTTTAAGGCTTAAAAGAGGAGAGTCAAGGCAAAAGAAGGAAGAAAAGCAAGTTCAAGGTCTCGCGTGGATCGCGCCAAATTCCGCGCGAGTCGCGCCAAGTGCATAACAACAGGCTTCAGATTCGAACAAGCCGCGCGATCAGCGCCACACTCCGCGCCAGTAGCGCCAGATGCTCAAAGGCCAACCTTCCAACTCGAAGAAGTCACGCGACTCGCGCCATGGCCACGTTAACCACGCCACTTATTCGAAACCTCCGCGCGGATCGCGCCGAAGCCGCGCCATCAGCGCCAGAAGTCCAGCATCAGGCCATTCAGCTCGAAGACTCCACGCTATTAGCGTGGAGTTCCACGCGATCAGCGCCATCCATTCGAGCAGTCCACGCGATCAGCGAGGGACTCCGCGCGGGTCAAACCACAGAGATTCTGTTTCCTGATTTAGATTTATCTGTTTTGAATTTTGGCACTATTTTAGGCTTTGTTACCTTAATTAAATTATTTTATAAATATAAAGCCTATGAGGACTGAAGGACATGATCCATTATTCATCCATTAACCATCTATCATCCAGAAATACTTCTACAAACCTCTGGAATTCAAGAATCAAGGCTAGGGTTTCAACAGAACTATGAATTATTCAACAGCTTTTGTATTCTTGAGGCCTATGGCAGGCTAAATCTTGTATTGTGGGAAGACCATGAACTGATGTGAACTCCTTTGTAACTTAACTGGTATTGAATGAGAATTTCTTGATTGTTTTGCTTTACTCTATTCTTGATTGTTTTATTCTTATTTGGAATTGGCCATTCTAATTAAGTATTGAGGGTTAGGATTCGCAATGGGGACGTTGGGATTCTAATTTCTGACCTTAGTAAAGTAACAGTTGTTCATTACCTCGGGATAGGGATGCATGACTACAGAACTTATAATATGGTCTTTTAATTGCTTAACTTGATAGACTTCATTAAGGAATTAGGTTTTCGATTCAAGTTAAAGGGTTAATTCACTAAGGGATTAGGGATTAGGGATTAGCTAAAGTAGGAAAGATTTATTCTCTGAACAATCAGAAATAGGCAAACCATATGTTATAGTCTTTTACATGCTTGATAGGAATTACTAAGGAATTAGGGTTATTGTCAAAGGGTTAAACTGCTAAGGAATTAGGGTTTACTAAACTAGGAAAGATATATCATTTGAGTGAGCAAACTTGATAAACTAGTTAAGTGAAAGTGGTAGGAATCAAAAGGGATTGTGCCTAACCACAATTGTTCTTCTATTGGTAACAACTCTGTTTAATTTACTGCACTTAGTTCTTTAAATTCTGTTTTATATTCAACACTTCAACCAATTCAACAACAACTCTTTTAAAATAACTTCTTTTTACTTCCAATTACTGAGACTTATAATTACTGTGAATTTCACCCCAATCCCTGTGGATAACGATACTCACTTACCTACTTATTACTTGAAACGATCGGTGCACTTGCCGTAGTGTGCGGGTAATCGCAACAAGTTTTTGGCGCCGTTGCCGGGGATTGGTAAACGGATTTTTACAATAATTTTTAATCTTGTGATTGGAATTTTGTTACTAATCGCTTCTCAAGTTTTTGCGAGGTTCAGTTAGTTCTAAGGATTTTCAGTTTGATCCAGAAATAGAAAGAACAATCCGAAGGAGACTAGCTAGACAAAGAAGGAGAGAAGCTGGAAATTTTGACTTTGATTCACTTCCTGAATTAGAGTCTGAAGCAGAGATGGCTGAAGAACAACCTAACCAGCCAAGACGGAGATCGGAAGATGAACTAATGGAGGATATTCTGGCTCCTATGTTCACAAGACCCAACTCCAGCATTGTGAGGCCACCAATACAAGCTAATCATTTCGATATAAACCCTTCATTGATAGCATTGGTGGAGCATAGTCAGTTTAGAGGAGAAGACTTTGAAGACCCACATGACTTCATTGACAGATTTCTCAGAATCTGTGACACTATTAGACACCAAGGGGTCTCAGATGACGCAGTGAGATTAAGTCTATTTCCCTTTGCTGTTAAGGGAAATGCGTTGAGATGGCTGAATAGACAAACATCCAATAGCATCTCAACTTGGGAGGACTTAGTTTCAAGATTTTTTGCAGAATACTTTTCCATGGACAAATATAACCGATTGGTGAATGAAATTACCAACTTTACTCAGAATGGAAGAGAATCCCTATGTGCTGCTTGGAACAGATTCCAAGAATTAATCAGGAGGTGTCCACAATACGATATGCCTATAGGTAAGCAGGTATGTATATTCTTTAATGGTATGACTCCTGAAACTCGTATGATCGTTAATGTTGCAGCAGGGGGTACTATAAGGTCCAAAACAGCAGCTCAAACATATGAGCTTATCAATTCTTTGGCCCAGAATGAAAATGAAAGCATAACACACCAGCCAAAGAGAGAACCAATCCAGCTGTCCACTAACAATGCAATGCTTGCAGAGCAGAAAATTTTGGCACAACAATTAGCCAAATTGACTGAAAAGATTGATAGATTGCAAGTTTCTGCAGCACAAGTGGTAGCCAGCCAACCACATGTTATCTGTGAGTACTGCCAAGGTGAGCATGAGTCTAATGTTTGCCCTATTCTTGTTGGAGCTGACCCTATGCAGGTTAATGGAGTTTGGAATGAGCAGAGGCAGCAGCAGCCTTATCAGAGAAACTACAATAATTTTGCTCTGGGGAACAACTATCAAAGGAAATTCCAAGGAGGTGGCTTAGACTACAAATCTAACAACTACTTGCAGCCCCCTCCTATTCCCAACAAGGAGCCTTCTGAGCTCAAAAAAGTAGTGTTGCAGCTGTCAAAAACAACAACAGAATTTATAGCTTAAACAAGAGCTCACAGAACCAATCAAGATGCTTCCATCAGAAATTCAGAAAACCAGATTGGTCAGCTTGCAAAACAGCTGGCTGAGAGACCACAAGGCCAGTTCCCAAGTGACACAATCATAAACCCAAGGGAACATGCCAAGGCCATCACAACCCGAAGTTGTAAGGTGCTTAATCAACCAGAAAAACCTGAGGTAAGGGGAAAGGAAGCAGAGAAGAAATCTGCAGCAGTTAAACCAGCAGAGGAGAAAGCTGCAGAAAATTCAGAAGAGCAGAATTCTGCACCTCAACCAAAGAAGTGGGACTTTTCTCGTTTTGAGAAGCCTCCATATCCGGTGCAGACCAAACAACAACTTCAGAAGCAGCAAGTTGCCAGGTTTTTAGACATGTTTAAGAAGTTACATATCAACATTCCATTTGCTGAGGCATTAGTTAATATGCCTAACTATGCAAAATTCATAAAGGAACTTCTATCTAAGAAGCATAAGCTGCAAGATTGTGAAACCATAGCACTCACTGAGGAGTGCAGTGCAATAATTCAGAGGAAACTTCCTCCTAAATTGAAAGACCCTGGAAGTTTTAACATCCCTATATCTATAGGAAACATTAATGTAGGGAGGGCACTTTGTGATTTAGGGGCTAGCATAAATTTAATGCCACTGTCAATGTGTAAGTCCCTAGGAATATCTGAATTAAAACCTACTAGAGTATCCTTGCAATTAGCAGATAGATCTTTAAGAACACCCTCAGGAGTGATTGAGGATGTTTTAGTGAAGGTAGACAAATTCATATTCCCTGCAGATTTTATTGTGTTAGACATGGAGGGAGAAAGTGAAATCCCTTTGTTGTTAGGAAGGTCTTTCTTAGCCACTGCTAGGGCCTTAATAGATGTAGAGCAGGGAAAGCTTGAGTTAAGATTGAATGATGAATCTTTTGTATTCAATGTATTTGATGCCATGAAGCATCCAGCTGATGAACATGATTGTTTTAGGCTAGATGTGTTGGATAATGTTATTTGTGCAGGTATTACAGCAGATTTAAAAGCAACTGAAGCTGAGGATTTAGCAGAAAATGCAGCAACAGCAAATTATGCAAAGGAAAACTCAGCTGCAACAGTAAATTCAGCAGCTGCAGAAAATTATGCAGCAGAAACATCAAGCATAGCAGCAGTAGAAATTGCTGCTGAATCCAGCCCTGTAGCTACAGAAAACACAGCAGAACCTGTGCTAGAGAAGCTAGAGCAGAAGGAAGATGATATTCCAACTGGAGCACCTAAAGTGGAATTGATGGAATTGCCTGAACACTTGAAATATGTGTTCTTAGGTGAGAATGAAACATATCCAGTCATAATCAACAGAGGGCCGGAATGGCATGAGGAAGTGAAATTGCTTAAGGTACTCAAGGAGCACAAGTCAGCCATAGGCTGGTCTATTTCAGATTTGAAAGGTATAAATCCCTCCTTCTGTACTCATAAAATATTAATGGAAAGTGATGTTAAACCTGTAAGGCAGCCACAAAGAAGGTTCAATCCCACAATGAAAGAAGTGGTAAGAAAAGAGGTTGTTAAGCTTTTGGATGCAGGTATGATATATCCAATTTCAGACACAGCTTGGGTAAGTCCAGTCCAAACGGTTCCAAAGAAAGGGGGAATGACGGTCATCCAAAATGACAACAATGACTTGATCCCCTCAAGAACCATCACAGGCTGGAGAATGTGTGTTGATTACCGAAGGCTTAATGATGCAACCCGAAAAGACCATTTTCCACTCCCTTTCATGGACCAAATGCTTGAACGTTTGGCTGGTCATGATTATTACTGTTTCCTTGAAGGATACTCTGGGTATAACCAAATCCCAATAGCAACGGAGGACCAAGAGAAGACAGCCTTCACATGTCCATTTGGGGTGTTTGCCTATAAAAGAATGCCATTTGGATTGTGTAATGCGCCTGCAACCTTTCTGAGATGCATGCTATCTATTTTCTCTGACATGGTAGAAAGAGGATTTGAGGTATTCATGGATGATTTTTCTGTTTTTGGTCCTTGCTTTAATTCATGCTTGGCTAACTTAGCTAAAGTTCTAAAAAGATGTCAAGAGACAAATCTGGTTTTAAACTGGGAAAAATGTCATTTCATGGTAAGGGAAGGTATAGTGCTAGGCCATAAAATTTCTGAAATGGGAATTGAGGTAGATAGAGCTAAATTGTTACTAATTGAGAAATTACCTCCTCCTATTAATGTTAATGGTGTTCGCAGCTTTTTAGGACATGCAGGTTTTTACAGGCGCTTCATCAAGGATTTCTCCAAGATTTCAAAGCCATTGAGTCAATTGCTGGAGAAAGACACAGAATTTTGCTTTAATGATGAGTGTCTTGAAGCCTTTAACACCTTGAAGCATAAACTCACCACTGTACCTGTTTTAATAGCTCTGGATTGGAGTTTGCCTTTTGAATTAATGTGTGATGCTAGTGATTATGCAGTAGGTGCAGTTTTAGGACAGCGGAAAGAAAAGCGCTTGCATGTTATTTATTATGCTAGTAAAATCTTAAATGAGGCACAAGTAAATTATGCCACAACTGAAAAAGAGATGCTAGCTTTTGTGTATGCCTTAGATAAGTTTAGATCATATTTAGTAGGCTCAAAAGTGATTGTTTATACTGACCATGCAGCTCTTAAATTTCTGCTGCATAAGCAAGATGCAAAACCACGCTTGCTGCGTTGGATGTTATTGCTATAGGAATTTGACTTGGAAATAAGAGACAAAGCTGGAGTGGAAAACAAAGTTGCAGATCATTTGTCTAGGATTCAGGAGAAACACTTGCAAGATGGACCAGAAGTTGAAATCAATGAGTCTTTCCCTGATGAGCAAGTGCTTGTTGTGCAATTCAGTCCATGGTTTGCTAACATGGCCAATTACAAAGCTGCTGGAATTTTACCTGAAGATCTCAATTGGCAGCAGAGAAAGAAATTCTTACATGATGTGAGAAGGTACTTCTGGGATAACCCATACTTATATTTTCAATGCACTGACAATGTTATCCGCAGATGTGTAGCTGAAAGCGACGTGCCGGATATTCTGTGGCACTGTCATTCCTCTAACTATGAAGGACATTTTGGAGCAAATAGAACTGCATACAAAGTGTTGCAATGTGGCTACTATTGGCCTACATTATTCAAGGATTCCAAAAACTTTGTGATGCAGTGTGATAATTGTCAAAGGATAGGCAATGTATCTCGTAGAGATGAGATGCCACTGAACAACATCCAAGAAGTTGAGCTGTTCGATGTGTGGGGCATTGATTTCATGGGACTTTTCCCTAAATCATTCTCCAACCAATACATCTTGGTTGCTGTGGATTATGTCTCCAAGTGGGTTGAAGCAGCAGCTTTACCCACCAATGACGCCAAGGTAGTGGTCTCATTCCTAAGGAAGAACATCTTCACCAGATTTGGGGTGCCAAGAGCAATCATAAGTGATGGAGGAACTCACTTTTGTAACAAGCAATTTGACAGTTTGTTAGCTAAGTATGGAGTCAAACACAAAGTGGTAACTCCTTATCACCCGCAAACAAGTGGCCAAGTAGAGATTTCCAACAGAGAGTTGAAGCGAATACTTGAGAAAACTGTTGGAACATCAATAAAGGACTGGTCTAAGAAGCTAGATGATGCTTTGTGGGCATACAGAACTGCATTTAAAACTCCAATAGGTATGTCTGCTTTTCAGCTTGTCTATGGTAAGGCTTGCCATCTTCCTATTGAACTTGAACACAAGGCAATTTGGGCAACTAAGTTCTTAAATTTTGAACTAACAAAAGCTAATGAAAAGAGGTTGCTTCAGTTGAATGAATTAGACTAGTTCAGATTAGCCGCATATGAGAATGCCAGAATCTACAAAGAAAAGACAAAGAAGTGGCATGATAATCAAATCCGTCCAAAGGAGTTTGTTCCTGGCCAACAAGTGCTGCTATATAATTCTCGCCTGCGACTCTTTCCAGGTAAGTTGAAATCACGGTGGTCTGGACCATTCCTGGTACGAGAAGTTTATCCCTATGGCATAGTGGCAATCTCACCCTTGGATAGTGATCGAGCTTTCAAGGTAAACGGTTATCGATTGAAACATTATTTTGGGGGAGAAGTGGACAGAAATTCAACTTTTGTTCCACTTAAGGCCACTGAGGATTGAAAGGTAGTAAGCGTCTAGCTTAAGACGTTAAACGAGCAAACTTTTAATGTACATAGATATTTATAAGTTCTGTTTTAAATTTGATACCCTTAGGTCTGATATTCTGCATAAATAATTAGGTCTATACATTAGTAGTTAGGAGTTCCAATTCCCTTGCTTAGCTTGAATAAGTCATCATTCATGCATTATTAGATGTAGGAATTTTAAGCCTGTATAATTCTGATAACTAAATAATGGTAGTCATTTCATTATGATAGCAATAGATATTTCACTGCATATTTCATGATAATCCCTTAAGATCATGCATCATTAGGTAGTTCAAGTCTTTACAAATTTCAATAGCATTAGCATTTAGTCTAGTTAGATTCAATTATAGTCATTTCATTCAACTTTTCATTTAGCTAAGGATAGTAAACTAAAAGAAAATTAAAAAGAAGAAGAAGAACTACAACAGGTATGGCGCGACTCGCGCCATAGGTGGTACTACCAGCGCCGTAAACGCGGCTAGTTCACGCTAACCGCGTGACAACCCATGCCAACCGCGTGAGATGTTCGAGGACAGAGCTATCTTTTGCATAATTTCACGCTAATCGAGTGAAGGTGGCGCGACTAGCGCCACGATTTGGAATCAAAAAGCTTAAAATTGAAGGCTCTGCACTATCCGTGTGAAATTGGCCCAAATAGCGCCATCTATTCGAGCCAGAAGTTTTAATTTTGCAGATCCCACGCTACTCACGTGGATCATGGCGCCATCCGCGCCATTTATTCGAGGCTGAGGGACCTTCCAGCTCCAGTCCACGCGGTTCGCGCAGGATTGACGCTATCAACGCGGTTAAACCGAATCAATTGAACTGAAATGGACCATTCACGCGATTGGCGTGAGATTCCGCGCTAGTCACGCGGGAAGGCCGGAACCAAAAGCCCATCCACTGACTTGTGACGCGAACCGCATGACCCCTGCGCTATCCGTGCTGCATCGCCGAATCGATTTTTATTTTTGAATTACTTCATTCGCTCCTCACTCTCCTACTTACCAAAACTGCTCCCTCTTTCTCGCCTGAACCTCAGCACCACCATCAAACCTCCATTAACCACTCCCTCACCATTACCCACCCCCTTCACTTTCAAACTCACTCCATCTCTTTCTCTCGCATCCCTCATAGTTCCATCCTTTCTAAGTCGCCGCTTCGCATCAATTAGAAGACATCACTAGCTTTCAAATTTCTGCAATGGCTGGTGACAAGGTAAATATTCGGAACCTTAATTACTAGGTAATAAACAATGGCACACCTAGGCACCATAGAAACCGAAAGCTCAATGCTCAATTCACATCCAATTTTGAGAAAATACTTGGGACCCTTAGGGTAGAAAACCAAATGTTTCGGGTCTCTGGCTTATTGCTATTGAATTCTGTCATTTGGGATATTGATTTGTTCAAAATAGGCATAATGTGTTGACATGATTATATGCCCATTAGATGTTTGCTAAAATGCCTGAATGAGAAATTGAACTGAATTGTGGTGCAATGCATTAAGCCTTTCAACGATTTGAATGTTGTGATATGAATAAGGCCCAGATACATTTGTTTGATTCCAGTTATGCAGGTATGACTTTGTTGTCCATAAATTGAGCTTAAGGTTCTTGTGTTAACAGGATATTTGATATGTTGCTTGTTCTGAATCTGTCAATGATAGGGAACTTAAAACCCTTGAGAGATGAATTGATGATGTTGCATAAGAGAGTTGTATTGTGTGGTGATGGACATTGGATAAATTGTGAAGGAAGGCATAGCTTTAAATTGAAAGCAGTTACATATAGTCACTTTGAGCTTCCAATTTTTGATGTAACTTGCTTGGATTTGGTATACTAAGCTATAATGTTTGACTGATAATGAGCTAATTGAATGAATCCATTCTTGCTTTGTCCGTGCTCACTTTGAACCAACTAATTGGAACATGGACAAGACCAAAATCTGGAAATGGTTAGGCATAGGGTTAAGTCCTACTTGTACTCCCTTATATTTTGATAGTCTGAATTGAAACAAAAGATTTGCTGTGGTCACCTTGCTCTCACAATTTTCATACACTCTTGGTGAACAGGACCTATATGGAGTGGGTATAGCAATGAATTGATTGTTGATTTGATGAAAGAATACAACCAGTGAATTTAGTAATTGATATATATATGTTTGTGTGATCCCTGAACTTGACTGGTTAATGTGCATAGCTATAGGACCACCTAGTGGATGCAATATGGCCCAATATAATCACTCCAGTTGTTGATGCCTATTTGTTGTTCCTGAAACTTCCACCCTTATATTGTATCTAGATCTCTGATCAAACTGGTGAAAATTTGAAATCGGTCTGCATTAAATAATTGAATTTGGTATTGCAATAGAATTAAATCTAGGAATTGTTGATTTCTGGACTGAACTTGAATAAAACCAATGGTGCTGTCGTGGAAAATCTGCACATACAGGTTGAATTTTTGAATTGACTAGAACCACATTGACTAGGGATTGACAATGAACAACTTGATTTGTGGTTGAATAAGAAACAATGAATTGATTTTTAGTGTCTATATCTGATTTGATGCTTGAACCTATTTTGCTTGACCTGTCTCTGTGATGACTAAGACCAAATGATTTAGGAATATGCTTGCATGAAATACTTGAAATCTGAATTATTGGTAGATATGAGGACCTTAAATCTGGGAATCCCAATTGATGATCCCTGTTGGAATGTACTTGTTTATGGTACCTATTGCTTGCATGTGCAAATAATTACAGTTGCAGGTGCCTAAATTGATCAGCCAACACCTTGTGCTTAACATTCATTTTGTTTAGTGTTGTGCTTGATCTGGATTTCTGAAGGCAACAAATCTGAGAATTAAGCTGATTGAAAAATATATATATTTGGATTCTTTTCTGAGTTTCAGGGTAAACATGTAGCCAAGGGCAAAAAGAAGGCCACCACAGCAGGAGGAAGCAAACGGGCCAGAGTAACAGACTATGATGAGGCTTGCTTCCGGACAGCTGAGTGCCAGGAAAAATTTGACTCCTGGTACCTCCCAAAGAAAATTATATTAGAGAAGAAAATCCTTTGGGACACGCTTCCAGAAAGGAACCCAGTGCGAGAAGTCATTCTCAGACGCCAATGGCAAAGACTGGTCAGCTTCCCAGGGCCCAGTTCCAACTCTATATTGAAGGAATTTCTAGCAAATGTTGACCCAGACACAGTTTCCCGAAGCAGGATGTCGTGGGTCAGAGGTATTCAAGTTTCCTTTGACGAGAAGGCGATCGAGCATTTATTGGACACCCAATATGACCCATTTGAGGGCTGCGAATTCCATGACTTATTCTTCCGCATGCAGCCAAACGCATTGACCAAGATGTATAGGGATGAAGTTCCTCAGCTGGCCACCACTATCAGAAGGGCTATCACAAGTTTATACACTGCTTGGAAGTCTAAATCCGGGTTGGACTATATATACCAGAGAAGCTGTGGAAGCATGATCTGGTTGGGGATGCCACTTTTTGGCACCAATTTATTAATCACACAGTCATTCCTTCTACTAATATGACTGATGTGAATGCCGAGAGGGCCATCCTGCTATACACTCTAAGAGGTGACGGTAACCTCCTTATCTCTAACCTCCTTTCTAACAGGATTCTTCATATGATTCAGGACGCTAGCAGCAAGTCCTGGTTGGCGCATTCCTCCCTGATTCTACACCTGTGTCGCCATACGGGTGTGGAAATTGCAGATGACGAGCCTATGGATGTCTGATGTGTTGCAAACACATCTTATTTTTAGAATAGTTTTAGCTTATATTTTGATTAAATAAATAGGAATTAGTTTAGTTTTAGTTAGTTTATTAATAATATTCTATTTTATCTCATTCCAATACCAATTATGCATTTTCAGGACAAAAGAGGAGAATAAAGGCTAAAGAAAGAAGAAAACAAATTCTGGAGTATCACG
>PYAF01004402.1:2996203-3014503 GCA_007407185.1 Glycine tomentella | reverse complement strand
TTTATATCTAAAATAATTTTTCAGATAAAAAAAAGTTGGGCGAGTATAGTGTTAATTAATAAATAACATTTTATTTTAGTGAATACACGTGTCATTTTAAGTTTTAAATTTTGCTATATATTTAGTGTAATTTAGATTATTTTTTTAATTAAAAAAATTTATATTATATGTTAAACTCAAAAAATATTTATATCTTAAAAAGAATAAGGATCTTTAATGTTTTGATTAGATATAAACAAATACAAAAATTAAAAGTTGCGTCTTATGCAAAATCTGCGTATGATATTTAGTATCTAATGCTTTAAGAGAACATGTCTTGAGAAGTTTGTGTTTGATTTTTCAAAAGATAGACAAATAAGATCATGATCTAATATGAATTTAAGATGATATTTAAGACTTAATTTAATATCTGAATTTCTTTTTGCAAAAACATTTTTCTATGATCCGTCAAATCATACGAAGAATAAATGAAGTCAAGTATGAAATTTCTCAATCTCCATCAAAAGAAGAGCTCTATTGTACAAGACTTGTTCTGACATAAAGGAAGTGACTACCTGTTGCAATACTCAACAGGCAAGTTTCCAAGAGTAACTCTCTGCATGAGAAAAAAAAAACATGCATTTAATATGCCCCCAACAACCACATTCATCATACGAAGATAAGTATAGAAATATACTTGTTGTAAGACAACAAGCACTTGAAAATGATACTTATATAAATCAGAAGCTTTAAAGATTTGAAGTATCAATCTTACATTTAAAACATTGATTATCCTTTATGCACAAAGCTTTATTCTTGTAAAGTTAGAAAAATCTCTCAAAACGCCTTGGACATACTGAGAGAAAAAGATTAAATGTTGATTGTATATTCGTATGTAAGATGATTCTAAATTTAATCTTTGTGCAGACTAAAACTACAAATCTTTAAGATTTGTTTAAAACCAGCAGTTACTTGATAGGACAAAGAATAATGGATGTTAATCAAGCTTAGGGTGAAATATGATTTGTAGAGTCATAAGTAGTCGTGACACAATACTTATAACTTGTGAGAAATTAGTGAAACTTAGTGATTTGTCAAGAAATTGACTTAGTCTCGATAGTAGAGACAAATCAGTATGACTCTTTGTGAATGATATTTACTTGCTTTACTTCTGCTTTTAGCTAACCTAGGATTTGAATTTCTTTTTAGACATTTGAAAACATCTTGTGCTTAACGTGTTTGTTTTCAATCGTCTAATTGTGTTTTTCAAAAGATCTATTATCTATATTTGCAAAGTTTCTTCAAACAAATTTTTTTTGATTGCGAAAAGATTTTAAAAATCTCTAAAATTACAATTCAACCTCCTTCTTGTGATATTTATGTTTATATTAGGCCACATTTGTTCTTTTATATTATATTAAACATTTGTTAATAATTATTCCTTATTGAACATTATTTACTAAATACCTACAAAACAATATTTGTATGTTGTAATAAAGAGGTATCTTGGGCTACTAATAATTCATTAGTCTAGATGTAATTGATTTTGAACTTTTTAAGTAAGGTCTTAGTTCGAAAATGGTTGAGATGGAAGATCCTATTAAAAGTGACTAGTGAAGTTTTTGGACCAAAATTATATGATTAACAAAAAAGAAGGTATCTTGGACTCCTATTTTATGCACAATTAATTCTCCTTATACTCCTCCCATTTGATTAGCTCATTTTTAGATAAATTGATACCTTTAAGTACAACTCTATTCCTGAGTTAGAAATTGAATCTCATACCTTAACTAAGACACCCAATTATGGAATTACTTGTGCCAACTATTTTTTTTTTACCTAAAAAGTTATTAAGATCAATTTGAGTTGACTTTGTTATATTTTTTTATAATTATTTTCTTTATAAGAAAAGTGTGGTGCCGAATAATCGAATGAGATAAAAATACAAATTTGTGGAGATCGGGCCAAATCCAATCTCAATATAGCAGGAGGAACAAGAATTGGTTGTGGCCCTGAAATGCAACTTCTACACAGTCGTATGAGGCCGAGGTATAGGGCCTTAATCTAAAAAAAAAAAAAGAGAAGGTAAACTGAGCTCCTTATTGCTAAGCACGAAAACGGACCATGCCATGCCCAAGATTTGTTGGTTTAGCTGAAGAAACAAAACATTGTCATTAATAGTTAAAATCTGATTTATCAAAAAACAAATAGTTAAAATCTTAACAATGATAAAGATGGGCCATGCCCCCAAAGCTTTTCGCCAGATCTAAGAGGAATTAAACATCATTAATAAAAGATTATTATGAATACTAACAGGTTTCCATTTAGTATAAGAGACTAATCTCCCCCAATGTTACAAACTAAGATTGAATTTATTGAAAGAGGTGTTCATATTTTATGCCAATTGGGCCTCAATCAGAATTGTCTTTGAAAGAAGATATCATGGGAAAAAAAGAGACTAGCTTTGGTCATCAATGAACTAAGTGTTTTTTTTTTTCTCTCTTTCTGTTTGTTAAAACACTCTTACCTATTTTAGTTTATAGGGTTTAGGATTTGGTTATCATTAAAGAATTTTTATTAAAGTCAAATGTATAAGTTGATTTTAATTCAAAGAAGTTTAATTCATTTTACTATCTTATTTTTTTTCTTGTAAATGTTTATAAAAAAACTATCCGAGCAATAATTTACTTTAAAAAGACACTAGACTGATATTAATTAATTTGAACGAAACAACTAACAGCACATGATTTTTTTTCAACATTATAACATTGAAAAGAAACTAAAATATTAAAGTTACATTTATTTTTCTACAAGGTCATATTGAGGTTCAAACGTAAGATCTTATACATATTACTTCAACCCCCTATTAATAGACCAACCCTATTGGGTTGAACGGACACTTATTTCATAACATGAATGCAGAAGAAATTTTTCTTAAACCACCAGTGCACCCATCTCTATTTAGTTGCCGTCTCTCTAGTGATTGCACAACTTTCTTCTCATAACCTTCTCGGAAAGCTTTATTACTGTTCCATTCCAACATAAATTTTCCAACCTAACACATCAAAGCAACCAACAAAAATAAACCATGCACAATTAAACAAAAGCTTTTTTGAACAAGCATAATGTGCAATAATATATTGGGAAGACAATAATAGTACCAACCTCTGAACGGGACAATTCATCAAGGGCTACTACATCTTTCTCTTTAGCCATCTGATGGACTTTATTCACGAGTGAACAATACTGGTAATAGTAGATAACCTGAAATTGACGAGCTAACATATAGATATATTGTTTAAGAAAACAAATTTTACATTTATGCTGAAGCTTCATATATAGGTAATACTAATTCTCTTATTATTGATCCTCAGTTCTAACCAATAGTCAGAACAAACTGAAAATTTCAATCAGAGATATGGACTGCCTTTCCTACCTAAATTCTGATCATATTGTTATATATATAAAGGTAAAAAGATGCGGATTACTTTGGATTATGGAAAATGTTACAGGATATTAAAGGCATAGATTGTGTCTGTTAACACCATACCTCCCCATCATAAAATTCTTTCAATTTTGAAATCCATTGATATGCTTGACCCTTTTTCTGGTACCTCTCTGTCAATTTTGTTTCCAGAGAATTTATTAGACGGTCTATGGCCTCTAATTCTTTCTCTGAGTGCATAACTTGGATTCCACGTGCTATCATTTTTCTTCTGTTTTCCGAAGAGTCATCACATAAATGCTAGGGAAAATGGAAAATATCTGTCAGAGGTAACACCTTTATGACACAAACAAGTTGCTTTAGAGTCAAAGCCAATTTAAACTACCTTCATTTCGCCCTTTATAGTTTTTCTCAAGGATTCAAAGTTTGAAATCTTTCCCTTCACTGAAGCATTACCAGCACCGGAAGCTCTTTTGATTGGATATTTCTAATTGTTCAATTTCTCTCGGGAGCTTCTTCCAGTTATTCAAGTAATCATTCCATCTAACCTGTTTCAAGTATTCAACATTAATAAAGAAATGCCACAACTTCAATGCTTATTTCAGTCAAAGGTATTTGTTGGAAGAAAATTGGAATGTTCTTGAAATTAGTTACAGTTTCCTTAAGCATTTCTAGTGACTTAAATGAAGCACCATCTCTCTCTTGAATGTTTACATTCCTCAGAATTTGCTTTTGCTCCGCCAAATTTTTGTTCCCGTGTAGCATCAAAGAATTCAACATCTACACGTACATTGTCATCAAGAGTAGAAAATCAGAACAAGAAGATGTACGAGAAATTATCACATGATCAAAAGACTGTACTCCGATCAGTCTTTATATGATATCTATGTTGAGTCTTTTTTGTAAATAGAAAATGTGATTATATATCATATGGAAATTGACAAAAAAAAAAAAAAATAGTCCCAAACTATGTAATAATTTCTGAAAAAAGAGCTAACAACCTATCATATAAAGATTAATCAAGATCGCATGGTTCTGGACTTGTAGAATGTAAATGGATTTATTAACTATTCTTACATGGTTGTCAAGCTCCCCCATAAAGCATGTCTTATTAGATCTTCTCTTTGGTGAGTGGCTTACAAAACACAAATCATCAAGAGCGACATGCAACTGATTTAGTATCTTCCCTTTTCTGTCCATACAGTTTCTCCATTCTCTTTGCCAATGTCTTAAGTTTTCCAACATAAAATATATTTGGTTCCTTTCTGACTGTTGCAAAACAGATAAACTTGTTGAAATCATTGTTATCTGCACACACACACACATGGCACAAAAGACAACGATTAGGAATATATACTAATTCTTAGATGGACAAAACTTAGATACATTTCTGTCGCGACAAGTTCAATATGTGCCTTTGAATTTGATGTTGTTTGCTAACAAGAATAAGAATTTGAGCTTTATTTTAATAATATATGTTGACTTTTAATGCAAATCTTTATCATGTGAATTACCGAGATAAAATTCTAATTCTGATTGAAGAACTGCACCAAAAATACTTTAAAAAAATTGCATCTAAATTTTGTCCTTCTTACATACCATTTTCTCTTCCTTGCAGTGATTTCACGAATATCCTGATTCATTTTCTTAATCACGCTCTCTTTCTTTTTAATTAAAGATATTGAATCGGGGTCTGTTGGCCAATGCTTGACAAAGTAGAACCGATGAACGAGTTTGGAAACATGCCCTGAATCGTCAATGACGTGTGTTCTTCCATCAATTTCTGATCCCACTTCAAACTCACTACTTGGGAAGAAATCGTTCTGTTCATCACTTTCCAGTGATGAGTTTGGATCTGACATACTTTCCATTTCCTCCATAATATCGATGTTATATTTCCTGATTTTGATGTGATAAAGGTTAAAGATCATTTATGGTTAACAGCTATATAAATTTGTTGTAAATACTAAAAGGCCTAGCTCAGCGTATGAATTATTTTAATTTGTAAACATTGGATATCAAAATTCAATTCCTATAAATAAATAAAAAAATTGTCCTAAATAGAAGTGTATGAGAGACGAAAAAAAGTATATATCATTAAACTAGAAGACTTCTCTAGATAAAAGTCGAAGAGGGTGTAAAGAAAAAGGTGTAAACGAACTTTCCCAGAAAAAAAACGGTGAAAAAAAAAAAATCATGATTCTTAATGAATAACAACATTACTCACAGGAAAGAGACTAAGTACCTCAGGGATTTGGCATTCACTTGTCAGGACTTTTCAATGAATAATTGATTTAAGTGGTGCTCCATGCCATTTAAGTACTATTAGCTACACGTGATCAAGGCACTTGCACTCCAAGAAAATCAACTTCTGAAAGTTGTTTTATTACTAACACCTTGTCAAATAATATAATTATAAACTGCTTTACGAAATCAAATCTCCAACAGCCAAACCTTTGACTTTCTTTTTTTAATAAACTTTTTGACTTTATTAATATTAGATTAGATGCCTTATTAGTTATTTTTTATTTTTTAAATTTTGGTGGGAAGCAACTGTATTTCTTAAGATACAGCAAATGGGGGTTTGAATAGAGAGCAACAAAAGATATACATATTTACTTCTAGCTAGAACAAAATTTGATGGTTTGTTATAGAAATGTTTAAATACTTTTGAGAAAGTGACACAAACTTAAAAGTTTCTCATATTTAATAGTAACAATAAATAATAAATATATGGAAATATTAATTTATTAATAAGTAGGAATAAAACTTCCCCATTGTTATAAGTAACAACAAAACTTTCTCGTATGTGATAATTTAATAAGTATAAAGTTTTTTCTAGTATGATAAACATTAGTTTTAAGAAAATTGCATAATAAGTAAATATATTTTGTAAACTTTTTCATGAATCTTATTTTGAGAGTTTCATTCCCAAGAAAGTGACATTTTTGGCGCGTGAGGGACGATGACGAATCAAGAATTTTTTAATTATAGGAACAACTAACATATATAAATTAATTAGCGGGGTAAAACAAATATTAAAACTTAGGTTATAGATAATATTTATGTATTGAGATTATTGTTTCATGTATTTTTATTATTTCTTTTTTTAATAGTATTTATTCAATAATAATTTAAATATAATATATACTTTCTGGATTATTTTAGTTTTGGTTTGTATTGGTTTTACTTTTAACTTACAGATTTGAGTTCATTTAATAAATAAATAAAATATAAAAAAAACTATAAAAATAACATCGATTTTAACTGAACCAATAATACTTACAACATTACTTCAATTTTACAAAGAATACATGTTGTATAATAAAGTGTCTAATTCCCTAAAGTATTAATTATGTAAAGGCATCTTCAACAAATGAAACACACTTGTGATGTTGAAATTAAATCTTTTTTATTAATTTTCTTTCCTTTTACCAAACACAGTTAGGAACTCCTTTTCAATGTGTGATGAACTATTAGATAATATTTAAAATTATACTTACATGTAAAACTACTGGTTGCAATTTATTGTAATTATGGTGGTCTAGCTTGTACCAACATATGATATATGATATGATGGGTAGATAATTTTATTACTTAATCATATAGTCATGAGTTTCAATCTTGATTTGTAAGTATTAAACTATATCTACTAAAAAATATCAATTTTTAAATGAATGTCAATTGCGAATAAGCATTTGGCTTTTGCTTCAAAAATACCCAGGTTAAACCAAAAAAATAGTGATCTAGGTTGTAGCTAGTCTATTGTAAATTAAATTTATATATGAGCATTGATGCTCCAAAATTTTAACCAATTATAATAGATAATTAATGCATGATTGCATAAATAGTGACTCAGTTTCATACGTCTAGCAATACATATTCTTTTCTTTCTCCTTCTTTTCATCCATTTTTCTCTCTTTTGTCTTATGTCCACTTTTTTCTTCCCCTTCTCCTTTCTCTTTCTGTCACATTTATGATTTATCGTTGGGTTCATCTACCATCGACATGAATTAACTGGATTAAAGGTGTTGTTGATGTCCATCCACAAACCTTCTCAATCTCTCAATACTCATTGCGGTTGTTCCTAGAGGAAAGGAATATTGTTGATTCTACACAAAACCATAAACAAAGATTGTAAAATCATTATTAATTCCTTAATATTTGAAGGTCTAAAATTAATTTCTTTGTAAACTAAACTTACTTCTGCGTGCACAACATGCAACATTGAGTTTCCAGCGAGTGATGAAGAATGAGCACTCTTGACCTCTATGTTCTCTTCATGCAGTATGCTAATAATTTCACTGAAAATGAACTAGTGATCAAGCTGACACGTCAGAATGATTTGTAGCGAGGAACCCATTTCATGAATCTGAATCTTGGGTGCTTCAGAAGTACTCGAACCTCCACTGCGAGATCTCTTCCTTTGCATTAAGCTTTCTTTCTTCTCCTGCACCATCTTCACCTTTGTCTCTAGGTTCTTGATGTAGTTGATAGCCTCATCTATTTGATCAACACGTGATAATTCTCCTCCCTGGGTCAAATGAAAGTTATCCTCAATCAAGAACAATTCCTTTTTTAGGGTTAAGATGACGAAATTTATTTAGGAGAGACAATTCTGCTCCAACAAGTAAGAGTAAGACTATTGTTGCTGATAAAATTCTCCTAACTCAAACTGTGAATTAATATATCAAATTAAAACAATTTCATATCAATTGATCTATACCTTTATCACACAAAATCATGCTAAATCAACACACATATAATATTTTAAGAAAAGCACTATTTTTTTTATTTCGTAAATCCATGCATTCACGGTACAAATTATAAGAGAGAGAGAGAGAGAGAGAGAGAGAGAGAGAGAGAGAGACAGACAGACAGAATGCCCTTGGGTTATTATTGTTAGGGAGAAGAGAGTTAAGCATGGAACAGAGGTTCTTCATATGGTTTCTCCTGTTTTTTTCTACAATACTTCTTTCGATTCCTTTGGTTGAAGAAGGTTGATCTCCCTGCTGATGATCAACCATTGAAACTGCTGATACTCTAAGATTTTGTTTGCGACCAATTTTATTAGTATCTAGGGTTCAGCAATAGATAACATAACAGAACAATGAGGTGAGTTTTGGGAGTTGCTACTCTAGCTAGCTAACCTAAGGTACTTCTTCAGTTCTGATTTCCTTTATATATACGCTATTTTGAAAGAAAAAATTATTTTTATTTACACGTCATTTTAAAATAATAATAATAATAATAATAATAATAATAATAATAATAACAACTTACATAAGGAATGCTGAAGTAGAGTAATATATATCAGAAGAAGTTGTTACATTATATGATATGGAAAAAAAATGTTCAAAGGAGTTATGAAGTAACGTTCTTGCTTCTGTTAAGTTGGATTCACACAAATTGCCTAATGTAATTATTGTTTTACTGATAGTTTATATCACTTCCTTTTATATTTCTTTTCCACTATCATTATTGTTTTTTTTTTCTTTCTTTAATTTATCCGATCATTTATAATACCATTTAATTCTTCTTCCTTTTTTTTAATCACTCTTATTCAAGTAGGTGTGTAAAAAAAAATCCTTTCCTTGGAGCATGGGTTCTGGTTCGAAATCTCTTAATTTTTTTAATCAACTTTTCTAGCTCCTTTTCTAAAAATCAATATTATTTTTTAATATATTACTAAATAATCATATTTGATTTTCAATTCTCAAATCTCTCACAAATTACAAACAACGTCAACGCTTCTAATTTCTTTCTATTTCTCTCCTATATACATTACATCTCCAATTATATTGATTTCCTTTAAATAATGATTCAAAAGTCGTTAATTACATAAATTTTGTGTACAATAATACCATCTTGTGGAACTTCATGTTGATTTGTTGCAGTCAAGCTAGGTAGAGGAGAGACCAAATTGAAAACGTCACTTTGAAGCACTGCACCGATTTTGTTTAGGGTTGGTAAAGTGGGTCAGCCCGCTCCAGGTGGGCTAGTCCGCTTTTGTAAAATGGACTGGAAATATTAGCTGCCCGCATTAAAGTGGCACTACAAAAAAAAAGGTATTTTCGACGGCCAAAATCCTTCGGAAATACCAAAAATCCGTCGGAAATTCGAAATTTCCGACGAAAAAAATCCGTCGGAAAAATGGTCGTTGGAAATTTGACCGACGGATTTTGTGTCCATCGGTAATTTCCGACGAAATAGGCTGTCGAAAATTATCGACAGAATATTTTCATCGGAAATTTCTGACGGCCAATTCCGTCGGTAATTACTGACGACCAATTCCGTCAGTAATTACCGACGGAAATATCCGTCAGAAATTTCTGACGGCTAATTTCGTCAGTAATTACCGACGACCAATTCCAAAAGCAAAAATTCAAAGTCATTCTTAAACTGGACAAATCCAAAGTCATTCTTAAGGCAGAAATCACAAGGCCAAAAGCAAAAATTCATAATAGAAAAAATGCATACTAATAATTAATCAATGAATTAGAAAACCAAATAGGAGACCACAACACAACACATGGTTTCTTGGTTGTCACTAGCGCACAACACAGCTTTTGGAATATGATTCATTTTCCATTTTTCTGTAGGGAACACGAATTATATTAATATTGTCAACCACAGTCCACAACTCTTACTATACCAGTATACCCGTTCTTTTGAGGAAATCCAAACATTAATTTATGGTGACACTGTAACAGAACAAGCGGAAGCACGACAATAAAATAGAAAATAGTTACCTTGCTAAGTCAAACTGTCGAAGCAACGGTGAAGCACGGAAGCAACAGGTCGCGCAGTCGGAATCACGGAAACACAGAAGCAGCACGACGAGGTCTCGCCATCGACTGGTGGTGGTGCCTGTGTATGAAAGAGTGATTAGTGGCAGAAAATGGTAACAAAAATTGGTAAAAGAAAAGAGATTAGAAGGTGCGAAGAAATAGGTAGGAGAATGAGAATGCACAGCCACACAAACCAGAATAGAAAGAGTGATGACTCACCAAAGTGATGGATGTGGTGAAGATCACGGAAGCACGGAAGGCACTGTCACGGGAGCTAGAAGCACGGGGTCAGGGGTGAGGGGTCTCGAAGATGGAACTCATGGAAGGCTCTCGAACAAACCTCACTCCACTTCACTTTCCCTTTCTGATTTGAGTGATTTATCAGGCTTTTCTTTTTCAATTTTCACTCTCAGCCACTAAAAAAAAAGCAACTTTACATAAATATCTTTTATATATTTAATTTTATTATTTTAATAGCAGCCCGCGGAAATGCTAAAATTACCAACGGAATTTTGTCCGTCGGAAATTTCCGACGGATAATTCCGTGGATAATTTTCGATGAAAATATCCGTCTGAAATTGAATTATTTTCCACAGAATAATTACTGATGGTCATTTCCATTGGTAATATAAATATTTCCGACGGAATTTTTCCGACCGAAAGTAATGCGTCGGAAATGCTGAAATTTCCGACGGATTTTTGTCCGTCGGAAATACGTTTTTTTTTTGTAGTGTGGGTCAGCGGGCCAACAGGCTAGCCCGCTTAAAAAAAATACAAAAATAAAATACAAAGTTAATTTAATTTGGCTCTCCTATCCATACTGGTATTAGTAAAGTGCATGTACCATAACCATATCCATGCAACCTAGCTAGAGGAATTATAATAATGTAGTAGATAATCAATCAAATTTCTAAAAACACAAAAACAATGTTAATATTTGCAAAGGAAAATAAACATTAAACATTTTTGTAATTAAAAACAAAAATTAGCACTTGTCACCAAAAAAGAATAAAATAAAATTAACATCTATATATGTCTTAGAAACACAGTAAATTTCTATAGGTTTCTAGCATTATCAACTTTCAAGTGCTAGCATATATGGGTACATTTTTTTTCATGCTTATTATCAAATGGAGTGGATGAATTAGAATAATCCGCTGTGTTTGTTTCTTAAACTGGACAAATCCAAAGTCATTCTTAAGGTAGAAATCACAAGGCCAAAAGCAAAAATTCATAATAGAAAAAATGCATACTAATAATTAATCAATGAATTAGAAAACCAAATAGGAGACCACAACACAACACATGGTTTCTTGGCTGTCACTAGCGCACAACACAACCTTTGGAATATGATTCATTTTCCATTTTTCTGTAGGGAACACGAGTTATATTAATATTGTCAACCACAGTCCATAACTCTTACTATACCAGTATACCCGTTCTTTTGAGGAAATCCAAACATTAATTTATGGTGACACGGTAACAGAACAAGCGGAAGCACGACAATAAAATAGAAAATAGTTACCTTGCTAAGTCGAACTGTCGAAGCAACGGCGAAGCACGGAAGCAGCAGGTCGCAATTTCGTAGGTTCCAAAGTGCAATTTCGTAAGTCACAATCCAAACCAAAATATTGTCCTGTGTGTAAATAAATATTTTCATTTAGATAAAAATATTTTTAAAATAATTCTTATAAATTACTACTTTTAATCATAATTATAATCATAAATATAATTTAAAAAGGATTTGAGTTATGTAAAAAATGGAGTAAGTAAAAGAAATTCATGAAAAAAGATGATTTTTCAATCAATTAAAATAAAAACAAATGACTATAACAAAAACAAAATATTTTTTTACATATCAATTAAGTTTAAATAGTTTTTCCACTTCCACTAAATTTAACTAATTCTTTTTTTTTGAATAATATTAAAATGCACGTCGATATAATATTTCATCTAATAAAGTTATTGTGTAATATAATTCTAATTCTACTAACACTTACAATTAAAATTTTGTAATAACATTGATGGAGTTTCAACTTAATGAATGATGTCGAGTTTGAATCTGAATAGAGAGTTGTCAAAAATAAATCAAGTCCAATGGATTGAACTAGGCCATAAAAAACATGACCAAAGTCAAATCGGGTTGTTTCGGCCCGACACGCTTAGCCCATGGTGTTAATAATAGAGGTGTAAATAGCAAGAGCCATATTTTTTATTGAATAGGGGATGAGAAGGCCACATCTTAAACCATTGGACCCATGTCAAATTGTCAATGCAAAAGTTACACAGAATATCTTTCACGTTATTGTTGTTATTTGACAGGAAAAATTGAGAAATGTGCTGCAAACACGCTAACTGAAAGAACCGTTTTTCTTTCTTAATTTATTTTGAAAATGACCGTCTTATTGATTAATTTGTGACCAAAGATTATTATTTTATTATTTTTTTCTAACAAAAATTTTCGAAAAACATAAAGAGTAATATTAACCAAGAGTCTAAATTAATTTGGTTAAGTTGTAAAACAGCTTTTAAAACGTATATAAACAGTTTTTAAATCATATAGAAGTTTGGGCGTATTTACCTTGTATAACCATAGTGTTCGTCCCCATAAATATATATCACATATTTATAATATACAGTCCATGACATACAAACCACTACACATTCATAATCCACATATAAGTAGTCCATTACACAGAATCAAAATCAAGTATAGATCATCACAGACAGCATCACAGACAGCTATTTCTTCTAGTACACCTCATGTCCATCACTGTTCCTCTGCTCGCCCAATTTATTTGGGGTCATCACAGGTGTCAATCACCAGACACAAAAGAGGGTAAGTCATGATAAATCAAATTTAAATATATACAGAATGGTTAAATACAGAAATACACACTAGTAAATCAAATACAGAAAACGTATTAAACAATTATTAGAATTAAACATATTTTTTTTTATACGCAACACATAATAAAATGCATGCTCATCTTCTTATATGATGCATGACTGAGATCTCAGCAACATCTTAAAATTTGTGGCCACTGTCAGATAACCCCACCCTCACCTTAGTGGAACGAACTTATCCAGACAGTCAGGATAGCCCAGGGGCGCATAGGAATGTCACCTCCACCTATGTGATCATCATGGTGGTGTGGTCCTCCCTGTCTCAACTACCCCCAAGTTCAGAAAACAACACAGCTGAACACCTAGACTCAGTTTAGTTATCTGACACCTCTCTTCATGAGGTTTAACATCTCATCATCTCGTACCCCACCGGGTATATGCACATGAAAAATGCATCACTGATTTATTTCATATCTTATAAATTATTATTTCAATTTTTTTATCACATCTCCACATCACAGAGTCATCTTTTAATGTCACAGGTTCATCATCATAATCTTATTACAACATCACTAGATCATCATCTTATCATCACAGTTTTGTCACAACATCACAGGGTCATTGTTATGGTCTCATTACAACATCATAGGGTTATCATCATATCATCATAATCTTGTCATAATACCATAACATCACAAAGTCACCAACATCATAGAGTTACCATCACAGTCATTATAATATCACAGGATTGTCATCAAGTTCAAATAATTTTCATATAGTCTTTATTATTTAATTTCATTAGAAGTCTTTTACTCAATTTCTTTAAAATCTTTTGCTAATAACAAAATTAAATTAGTAAATTATTTAGTCCACAATCCATAGTTAACAATAACATAAATACAGAGGTAACATAAGTTAAGATTAAAAACATATTATTGGAATAAACTTGGTTAATGAATATAAACAACATAAAAAAAATAAAAACATATCAATTATTCATAATCAACATAATTATAGATGATAAACTAAATTCTTAATTATTCTTTAGAATCTAGTAAATTGTTTTAAGTTAAGTTACTTGCTTGTAACTAAGATCAATAGCCTAATGTTCTTGTTAATTTTTTTTCTAAAGCTTCTTTATTCCTTAATTCCTTCTAAACTATTCTAAATCATTATAAGGCTAGTTTTTTGCATATACTTAATTCAATCTATCAAAACATCCCTTACCTTAGTCTAGGATGTTATTTTATGTTTGGCCTTGAATTCCTTCACTTCTTCCACGTAGCTATCTCCCACGATTGGCTTGTTGGAATTTTGTTTGTGATGGAATTTGAAAAGGATTTGAAAGTGAAGTTTTTGAAAGAAAAAGAAAACTTGAAGTGGCACGGTCACTTTGGTGAAAAGGTGGGAATGTTTTGCTAAAAAAAATGACAAAGCTTAAATTGAGTGAAAGCATCCGTAGCTTTCCTCAATTGCTACGGTCCCTTATATAATTCCATTCTTAGGTCACCCTTAATAATGAAACCTTATCCCCTTAAGTCTTCATTAATTGACTCACCACTGAATTCCTTCCAACCAAGCTTTGCAAGTACAAAACATTTACTCCTTTGCCTCCCAAATTTACTCACGTTTTTTGCTACAAGGGGGAGGGCCATCCGTAGCTTCACCTTGGCATTTTAACATATTTAGTGACTTCTAAAGTCAAGTAAGGAACCAATGGAAGCTTATGAAGACTTTTCAACCCTTATCTCAACCAATCAAAACAAAGAGAATTTGCTACTTCCTTTTCTTGTGGTCCTACGGTTACTTAATGTTGGTGAGGCCAATCTCTACATTTTTTTCTTTGCCAACCGTGCCTTGCTCCTTTGAAGTGAGATTCCCTCCATTAAATGATTATTCTCCTTGTCCCCCCCTTTCTTTGACTTAGTCTTCCTTGCCTAATTTCTATTGGATGGTTTGTTGACTAAATCTTCCTCCTTTGTGTTATTTTCTTCACGTGGTCCCCCCCTTCCTTCAATTACTATCCTAACTTGCCATTTTCTTCATCCAACCGTAGCTTAATGGTCTTCACTCATAATCAATTTTTTTTTATTTTTCTCCCTTGGGCTGAATATTCAAAGTCTAGCAATTCCTAAGGCCCTTAAACAACATTTAGCAAATTTGAACTTTCATTCTTTTTCTTACATCCATTCGGCCCATCCATTGCTCAAGCCACCATTTTTGTTTTAAGTTCACCATTCCATTCTCTTGTTGATTTAATTTATAGGTTTACTAAATTATCTCAATAAATAAGTTTCTTTAACCTAAAATTAAGAGAAAACTCCTAGGGTTATTCTTATCATCCTCCCCTAATTTTCTCATAACCGGGTTAACTTAAATTAATCCTTATCTCAAAATAAGTTTTTAAATTCCCTACATGTCTGACTAAGTAGCAAAAATAAAATTCTAATCATTTTAAAGGATTGTTGCAAAATATAAAAATATTGGGGTGTTACACTAACAATTTGTCTGCATACCAAGTGACCATGCAGCAAGAGCTCCTAAAGCCTGAATTCCTTAGAAAATGTGCAAATTCCAGTGACAATTTCTGAAAAATCAAATGAAATAAGTCTTAGAACACCATATTTAGTCAATATTAATCAATAAAAAGCATATATAAGAATAGGAATCATAGATTTTTTTTTTTTTGGATAAAAGAATCATAGGAAGTAATGGGCGTAAAAAGCTAGTAAGTTTAATCTTTATAGTATAGTTTCTAAAATCCTATCTGAAGTGTACTCATAAGCTTTTTGATAAACAAACATAACTCTAGATGTTGTGATGGGGAGTAGGGGGCATAGTTAGATTGGTTGGTTACTTGCCTGTTGCCTACAATAGTGTTAGCCAACGATGTTTAGGCTGGGGTTGCTTGCACAGTTGGCCTTCATTTGGGGATTTGAGCCCCATTGCGTTGTACCAGACATAGTAAGTAGTAACAATAGCAACAGTAACTTAACTCTTGTCTCCTTTGCCACTCTAAAAAGATTTTGATTTAGCAAACATGAGGAACGTGTATCCTCTGTTCATATTGGAAATTTTGCAACCTTTGTTTACATAGATACAAGGATACAACTAACAAAAAATGTAACATAATATTAACAAAACTTTATCAAGCACTCAATTGTATTATTATTATTATTATTATTATTATTATTATTATTATTATGTATCTTGATCTTTTTGTTGTTATACATATAGACATTGTTCATAAGTCAGAAGCCAATTTATTCCCACATCGACTAATTTATACGCATGCACGTTGACAACATTGTTTAAATACGGACCAACCAGCAACATTGAAACATACTTACCTGGGTGGGGTCAATGGGTGATCAAGAAGGCCCATGGCCTAGGTTGGTGACCTTCATTGCACATAGGAGGGGTGTCAACCTAAGGTCTCCCCAAGTGGGAGAGCCTGTATCATAATTTGTGGTAGTGGGGACATGCGTTCACGCAACCCCCTTAATTAAATTCAAGCCTTTACGGTAAACATGGTTTGAGTTTCTCGGGGTGAAGTTCAAGCCAGTATGATTAAGTTATAAACAACGTCGTACTGGAATATGAAGTATGCTGAGGAAACGATAGTAAATTGTCTCATGCATAAATAATTTCATTATGAATTCAAGGGACGGGGTTAGGCTAGTCGGGATGCGTTCATCTTTAGTTCAATATAGGATATTGGTAAGATATGCTCACTTAGTGCACTTGTAAAAAAGAAGTTAAAATAAAAGAAACTAATAATGAGCATTGAATATGCCCACGGTTTTTTCTTGAATATATGCCAACGGTTTTTTCTTTGGAAATTTTGAAGGTTCAAATCATTTTTTGAGAAGTGAATCTATGGTTTCTCTCTTTCCACGCAGAGAGAATGTCTACTCTCAATATTAAGTTCTTGTTTCTTTTTTAATTCACTCATTTTCAGAATTATTATACACAGAAACTAGCTTGAATAATTTGTGGTCATTGTCGAAGACTCCATCAATAACTAAGCGTCTAAGCCCCATCGAATAAATGCCATATCACTTAGAAAAGATGACAATCAATCACTCCAGAGCTTACTATAAAATACACATTTTTAGACTGTTGTATCCATACCTTTCTCGACCTTTTGACTAAGAACAAATAGTCACTTTAATATGTGATATGTGGGCGATTGATCCACACGATAATAAATTACTTTTTTGAAGGGGAGAAGCCAATACAGTAGCTTGCTATTGGGTATCTTACGTGTCGCCCATACATTGCACCATAGCTTGTGCCTGGCACGCCCTCCGACTAAGTTGAAATTTTATGAATAAAAATCATAGTCTTCATTTATTTAACAAAGTGTATAGATGTATGTCTTCGCCATCCAATTATAAAATCATTTTATCTATTAATGCCCAACCGTCTTTTGGTATGTTTTATGTGTTGGTAGTTGTTGCGTGCTTGTTCTTCATTAAACAGGTTTTACTTATTTATATCATCATTTTAATACTTGATTCAGCACTTGGTACTCAAGTTGTGCATTAGTAGATTTAGGTTTAAGGTATATTTGGTGAAGGGAAAAGGAGAATAGGTGACAAATGCATGGCTCAAGGATGACAGTCAAGTGAATTGGCAAGGGAAGATGTGTGGTCAACTTTTCCTCATCATTCCTCTACATTTGCAATTTTAATAGTCACCATTTAGATTAACTCATCATAGTTTTATATTGCGTAATTATGTTTTATGAGCAGTGAATCAAACTATTGATCATTGTAATTATAAAAGATTTAATGATTTAATAAAACAAAGTATATATTCATGATAGTTTTCTTAATTGTTTATATAATTATGTCAAATTCTTTATAGATAATTTTTTGTTGGAAAGCAATGAAAATTGAAAAAAAGGAGAAAAAATCACAAGTAAAATGATAAAAAAAATTGTTTAATTTAATTAAACTACAAAAAATAGTATATGCTACTATGTCTTTTATCAAATAAATTTTGAAACTAAATATATTAAATAAATTAATTAATTATCAACCAAACACTATCAAAGTAGTGTATAATTAAAACAATCTAATATTCAATACATCAATTAAGTTTCAATAAATTATAATTAGCATAAAAAATATTATATAATGGTACATGTAGATTTGGTATTAATATTTTATTATGACAAGATACATCAAAAGAATATAAAAGTCTAAAAATTATGGATGCTATTAATATCAT
>PYAF01004402.1:2966048-2992062 GCA_007407185.1 Glycine tomentella | reverse complement strand
AGTTCTAACTGTACGTTTTGATAAAATGTTCAATGGAGAGGGGGAGGGGGAGAGCATAGCAAAAGCAAAGCAGATTAGAGTAGAGAAAAACAAGAAAAGGAACAGTGTAAAACCTGGATTTTGTTGACAGCAGACCTATCACGGTATAAAAGCACACGCATGCATTTTTCTAGTAACTTGACGCCCTCTTCAAAGGTCAAGTTTTCATGCCACTCATCACGGAGAATTGGCCTAGCAAGATGATTTCCAAGCCCAGTTGCTACATGGTTGTCCTCAAAATTAATGCCAATCATGTTAACCTGGATAAGATACAAAGATTTAATTATTAAAAGAAAAACTTCCAGGTAAACGATCACAAAAAACAAAGACAAAGACATACCATGCCAAGGTACTTCTGCCCGTTTTTCACCCCACCAAGTACAAGTGCATTCTACAATAGGTTGAACTTGTTACGTCTATTATACATCACACGGGTTAAATAATTATGCACCTCCTTCGGTCCTAGAGAATTCCCATCATCCCACATGTGGTCATAAAGGCTGCACAATCAAAACTCAAAACCAAACAGTCAGACGGGAATTTTGAAGCTGTAGACTTGTAGTATTGAAAAGGTTTAAGGGAAAAAAAATACACAGATGGAATTTTTTACTGTGTTTGAAACAAAATAAATAGACAAGCCAAGCAAGGAAAACAAAGCAGACGCAGACCATCATTTAACTCATCACATCTTTCTGCCCTAAACTTATTTAAGATCACCAGTGCATACTGAGTAACAATTAATATTAAAAGGAAAAAGTACTCACATAAGCTCATCAAGGTAACGCAGAATCTCCTGAAGGTCACTTATCTCCCCGCTAGCACCAAGAAGAGAATGCTTTCCAATAGGCTTAACACGCTCAACACTCTTGTACCGCAGGGTAGATCCATACGAACCTATCAATATATTCCCCATTAACATGATATGCAAAGTGATTTCAATACTTAAAAGCACCATTAATCTATGACGAAATTTGCAGATATGGCACATTTGTGAATCAGAAATAAACAATTAAAACCAGCGCCAGTAAGGAATCAAATTGTATTTCTCCATATAATTTTTTTACTTCAAAGAAAACAAAATACTATGGGAAAGCAATTTCCAGAATAATCAGATTAATAGCAATTTACTTAGATAAACCATGCAGTAAAAGTCAGCATTAATGTCAGTGTCCATTACAGAAATGTCAGTAAAACTTTAGATCAGAGAATAACACCAAAAATACCTAAGGTACAGTACTTATGTCTTGTCCTTTTATTATACAGGAGTTCACTGATTTATTTTTATACAAAATTTATTTCTATCTTTGTTATATAACAAGACCATCTCCTCTTAGCATATAAGAAGAGTAGAACCATATACCTCAAGGAGAACACGTCAGGAAATTTTTTTTATTCAGATATACCGTGGGCAGAAGCAAGGTGGGGGTGTTCATTGATTCATTTTGTTTTTTACTTCCATCAAAAACAAATAGTTACCAGCATGTATCAAATAGAACCAGACAAATGATTATACACTAATAAAATATTACTTAAGGGAACAATGGAACATATATAATATCAAACCCATCCCCAGTCCTATTGTACTTGGAAGACTACCTCTACAGTAGTATATCATAGAAGATCAAAACAGAAGCTTCAAAGGAGGAAGAAAAGAAACCTTCAAGGGAGAAACCAACCCTTCAATCGGATCTTCAGCCAAGCAACCTCAACCAAACTCACTGGCAAAGAAAGAGTCCCTTCATGCTCATTGATTGGCAAACTGCAAATATTCAGAGTGTTCTCCCTTCCAAGGACTGCTTAGCAATTTATCTTGGCCAAAACCTGAAGTTCTCAGCAAATTATCTTTCTTAGCAAGGGGGGAATTGAAATTTAAATAACAAAACTTTCAACATACCTGTTACACCAGTTAGCGCTACTGTCATCTAAGACATTGATTATTTTAAATATTTTATCCACACTGGTGCACAAAAGACGCTGTTGGGCACCTCAAGTGTTCCCTTTATTTCTATCCTTGTCCAGTTTATAACCCTTAAAAATGTCAAATAAGTCTAAAGTCATCATGCATGGACATTCAATCTAATGTACTCATGCCAAGAGTCCAAAGAGACTTAATTAAGCACCTTTCAATGCGAGACGACCCTCATTTGGTGTAAAATAGTAGATCTTGAAATTATATATACACAACACATATAACAAAATTTCAGGGACCAACCATTGAATCAACAGGCCAGCAACTCTATAAGTTTACCTATGAAACAATACCGAGAGATGCGCTATATTTTCTGGCTTTGGCCATCACCAATTCTCAAGTTCAATGTCTAGTTGCAAAAAAGAAATCAACTATCAACAAGGGTTTGGAACTTCACTCGCTTCTTAACACTACGCATTCGGTCATATCCAATACCAATCTTGCTATGCATCAACTTTATCGCCAAATCTGCATTACCAGCTTTCCTCAAAGCATTAATCAACACAGTCCGAATCTTTCCCGGTATTTCCCTACCCCTATCCACAATTCCATCAGCCAACTTGCAGGCCTCCTTCACACGACCAGCCTTGCACAGCACACCAATCATGTCCTCATACGCTGAATCCAAAACAATCCCCATGGGGGCCAGCTCATCCAACACCTTGCAGGCCCTTGCAACCTTGCCTGAAAGACACAGCCCAATTGAAAGAGCCCTAAAACACGCCACATTCGGCGTGACACCTTTGTCAATCATCTCATCCCACAACTTCAGTGCCTCCTCATTCCTCCTCTCCTTGAAAAGCTCACTGATAAGTATAGTAAACGTATAAACCGTCTGCTCGCACCCCTCCTTCTCCATCCGCCTAAACAACGCGAGCGCCTCATCAACCCTCCTGCTCTTGCACAAACCATCCATGAGAGCATTGTAACAATACGAATCCTGCGGACACCCCTCATCTGCCATCTTCTCAAACAGCCTCTCCGCCTCATCCACCCTCCCAACCTTCCCAAGCCCATCAATCAAACTCGAATAGAACATCGCAGACACCATGCCATTCCCCTTACAAAACCTAAAATAACCCAAGGCCTCCTCCACCCTCCCACCCTTACACAACCCACTCACGACAGCCCCATAGGTAACCTCATCAGGCTCCACCCCATCCACCTTCATCCTCTCGAAAAACGCCATCGCCGAATCCATGTCCCCGCTCTTGGCATAACTGTCAATTATCGCAGTATACACAGCCTTATGAGCCTTACAACCTCTCCTAACCATACTCTCAAACACCGCACAACCCTCCAAAACCTTCCCCTGCTTACACAGCCCACAAATCACCAAACTATAAGCGTGAGGAGGGATTTTCATTAGTAACCCCTCATCCTCCTCAATCTCATGGTAAAGCCTCAAACAACAATTCACGTCACCCTCGCTGTAACAAGCCTGCATCAAGGTCATGTAAGTGACCTCGTCCGGGGGCACGTTCTCAGCGGCCATTTCGCGGAGCAAGGCGAGCGCATCCCGAGTTCGCCTCGCTCTGCAGTAGCCCTTGACGAGGGTGTTGTAGCTGACGACGTCAGGTTGGCGGATCGATTTGAAGACGCGCTCGGCGGAGTCAACGAGGGAGGCGTTGACTAGGGCGTTGAGGAGGGAGTTGAGGATAGAGAGCGTGGGGTGGAGATTGTGGTTCTTCATTTCGTGGAGGAGCCAGAGGAGGTCGTCGACGAGGGCGGCGGAGGCGAGGGTGGCGGCGAGGGAGTGGGCGGCGGGAAGGGTGACGGGGAGGTTAGCGCGGCGGAGGGCGGAGAGGGCGCCGCGGAGGGAGGAAGGGTGGTGGAGGAGGAGCGGGAGGAGGGAGACGTGGCAGTCGAGGGAGTGGGAGTAGTTCGGCTGCGTGGCGGCCCAGAAGAAGAAGCGTGTGGCGACGAGGGGGTCATAGTTAGGGTTAGGGTTAGGGTTGGGGAGGGAGCGGAGGGTGTGGGCGACGAAGGAGGGGGAGAGGATAATGAGGAACTTGCGGCAGAAGGAGTCGAGGTTGGACTCCATGGAGGGGGACCCATCGAGGAGGGAGAGGATCCGTGGGACCCATGGGGAGGGGTTTCGGGCGCCGAAGCGGCGACGGCGACGTCGGAGAGGTCGCAAAAGGGATGCACCACTTCGCGGGGAGGGAAGAGGGGTGTGCAGAACGCGCGTCTTCGTGCATTGTGGTGGTACTCTATTGATTCGGATGCTCGTTTCTGTAACACAAGGACTCTTACTCGCATTGCTCTTTTGTGTTGTCAATAGGGATATACGGATAGGGATTTTCAGTTTCCGGAGAAATGCTGCGTTTTTATTCCCAGATAAATTGCTCCGATGAAATATAATTTGTAATATTTTCCTTTTTTGGATAGAGGGGTAATAGTTTGTCTGCATACCAAGTGACCATGCAGCAAGAGCTCCTAAAGCCTGAATTCCTTAGAAAATGTGCAAATTCCAGTGACAATTTCTGAAAAATCATAAGAAAGAAGTCTAAGAACACCATATTTAGTCAATATTAATCAATAAAAAGCAGATATAAGAATAGGAATCATAGATTTTTTTTTTTTGGATAAAAGAATCATAGGAAGTAATGGGCGTAAAAAGCTAGTAAGTTTAAGAGTAAAATCAAACTATTCAGTGTGAAAACCCTAAAATCGAAAAGGTGAGCGTCATCGAGGAAGGAAAGGAATGGAGTAAGAGGGAGAAAATGTACATACAGAGTTCGCTCGGATTCAGCTACACGTTCCATCGCGACGAGTGTCTATCACTTGGATCGTCGTCGCAGTCTTGAAGAAGAACAAGAATTTTTGTTGAATCCGCATGGGGAATTATGGCTTATAGTTTGTTGCCGGCGGGCGCCGCACAGAAACACAGTGAAAACACTGGGTGTACAGAATTTTGAAACGCAATTAGAGGCGTAAGAACTAAGAAATTGAATCCCCTATAGTTCATATGGTGCAGTAGTTTTGAATCGATCCATCGCCCATCAGTGGTGATTAATTTTCAAAAAGAAAAATCCGTGTTTCAATTTGAAAGCTAAAGATTTTTGTGTTTCTTGATTATTAACGTAGAAGAATCAAGAATCCGAGGCTAAACGGGAGTTCCAATTGGTGAGGCAACTTGTATCATTATATATTTATTATTATTTTCTCTTAGTTTTTTCATTTTTTTTAGTATATCTTTTTTTTCATATAATGAACAAAATACATAAATAAAATGATAAAATATTTTTAGTCTCTAATTAACTTTTAAGATTTTTATTTTTGGTCTCCAACTTTTTTATTTCTATATAGTCTTTTAAATTTTTTTTGTCTTTATTTTTAGTCTTTAAATTTTCTTATTAGTCTTTTTTAAGGACTAAGGATAAAGATAAAAATTTTAAAAATTAAAAGTAAGAATGAAAAAAAAATTAAGGATTAAAAATAAAAAAATATATTTGAAGATTAAAAAATAAATTTTAAAATATTTAAAGATTAAACAAATAATAAATCTGAAATAAAACGAATCAAAATAGTATCATTTGTCATATTTTTTTATATTTTTCTTTGTATATTGATCTCTCTTTTCTTTCCCCTTGTATACCACAAAACGATATGTATATATATCAATACTTAGTGGTTAATCTAGTTCATTCATGATTGGATTAAGTTAAGTTGACATACCTCAATCCTTTTTTTATATTTTTTAGTTTTAACTTATAAGTATTAGATCTGAATTTATTATTAATTTATCTACATGCATTTTTTTCTAACAAGACTTAAATCTTATCTGTCTAAGTGAAATTTTATTCAAATTTGTAAGTAAAATTTATTGTGATTCGAGTCTTGTAGATAAAAATATATTATTAAAAGAATAATTTAGATTTAGTTATTTTCTTTTAATAGTTTAGCTTAAAATAAAAATTTTACCTTGGATAATAGTTATTATATATATATATATATAATAAGGTAATTAATCAACTCATTCAACTTACTAATACAAGGTACATCGTTTCCTAGTTTACGGACTAATCAATCAAATCAAACTGATTTTCTAAACGACATTAGCGAATCAGTTGGCTTAATTACTTTGAAAAATAGGACTTAATTTTATTTCTTTCAACGGGGTAAAATAGCACGTTAAGCACGCTAATAAAACAGTTGCTCTCCAAATGATTAAGGTTGAAATTAACACTCAATAAAGCAAATATCACGCTATTACCAAGTAAGTCATGATCAATAATCTCGCCACATTATTAATCCCTGATGAAATAAAGTTAAATATATCTCCATAATTAATTAATTAACCTCATGCATGTGTTGGTCACAGTGTCAAACATCTTTTTTATGTGCATACTTATAAAGATGAAAATAAAGTTTAAACTTAAAACCTAGCTAATGCAAGTTACCTAAATCTTCAACGAATAACTATGCCACTAGTTGGTTAAAAAAATTCATCATATATTATTGTAGAATATCTATTAACTTTATTGATAATTAATCTTTGTAAAAAAATCTAGTTAGTCAGATTTAATAAATTTTTTTATTTCAATCACATTTATTTATACACAAAACTTGAATTCAAATATTATTTAAAGAAATTACAGGCAATTTTACTCGTATCAATGACTTATTGGTCAAATAGGTAAAGAATAAGTATTTTTGTTTTATTTAAAATTATTTTTTATAATATTTTTATCAAATACAATAAAGTTTATTGGAGGGTTATTTTTTATTCTATATTTTCTTCATCATTTTGTTACAATCCTTATTACTACACTTGCGTATCTTCAAATAAAATGCAAATATTTTTTTCAAAAGAGAATAGGTTAACTATACTTTGAATTAGTACATGTAATAATTTTTAACTTTATTATTATTTCATCTTTGAGAGAGAACAGATCCTGGGATTATTATTGTTGGGGAGAAGAGAGTTAAGCATGGAAATAGAGGGTCTTCGTATGGTTTCTCCTGTTTTTTCCACAATCCTTCTTTCGACCCCTTTTGTTGAAGAAGGTTGATCTCCCTGCTGATGAACAGCCATTGATGCTTCTGATATTCTAAGATTTGTTTACGACCAACTTTATTATTTTATAGGGTTCTGATTAGAAAATGGTTTTGGAGTACTGTTGCTACTTGTTACTATTAGCTAACCATAATTAAAGTACCTAATAATTCAGCTCCTTTCTTTATAAGCTAATTTATTGAAGATATTATTATTTTTGCCTCTTTTAAATTTTTTAAAATGACAACTATTTTTAATTATATTTTTATTTTTATATTTAAATAAAAAGTGAAATATTTTACTAAATAAAAGAGAAAAAAAGAATGATATTATGAAAATATTGTTCAAATTAATGGGTTATGAAATAATGTCTTACTTTTGATTAAGTTTGCATTAATTACCTTAGGTGATTAATGGATTTGGGTACAACCGTACAAGGATACCCTGCCATATTCTACATGAATAGCCTAACTTCTGCATGTTGTATTTTAGTAGTATTCTAAAAGACAAGAGTTTTACATTGCTTATACATGTTTTGTTTTCCTTGTTTATATGCCAACTTGTGTCTAAGATTTTTAAAGTAGCTAACATAGATGTGGGGTTCATGCCCATGAAATTGGGTCTAGTGGTGGACTTCTTGCCGTTGTTGTGCAAATCCGTTGATTTTTCCCTCCCTTGCATGTGCGTGGGTTAGAAAACTAGCTACCACAAACAATTGCGCTGTATATTCAGACTCCACTTTTGATGATTTTTCCGTTGTATTGCTTTCTCGCATATCTTATGGTGTAGAACTCTCTAATATCTTGATATCTTGTGACTTACTTTAATACGAGGCCTAAATGAGAATTTGGCATTATTTTTCTTGGAAATCACATCATATATAGATTTCCTTTCATTTGCTTTGTTCAGAAAAAAAAAATACTGTTTGTAATGTATTATTATCATGATAATTTGTCATATTAGCATTGGCGATAACAACTTGTCATTGAAGTTCTTAATAGAACTTTTAATTTTTGAGAAGGAATTATTCTGGTCTCTTGTAGTTTCAGTTGCCTTTTAAGTTTAAAATCCCTATGTTTTCCTAATTATCTGATTGCTGTCACGTGATTTGCACCGTTGATCTATTTGAAAGGGTACAAATCTTGATTTTTAACCACTGTTGATGTATTGTATGTCCATAGATGAACTAAATATTTTATATTTCTCTGGGACAAGGTCATCTCAAGATCTTGCTTTAGATGCCACCACTGCAAAGGAGCACTCAAGGTCTGTCTCTCTCTTATGCACGGGGCTTGTTATTGTTGATAGTATATATTTGCTTAATTAGAACGTGCATAGTTAAGTTGATGAAAGTGGCTTGTTATTCTTTCATGATTTTTTAAAATGTTTCGATAAATTCATGATAAAGCTTATTAAAAACTAATGGAGCTAGGTTAGGTAGAGGGTTGGCTATTTAAATTTTCGTAAAGAGAAATACTTGCAATTTTTTTTTACTTCATTTAATTAGTGTTTGACTTTATCAAAATTGTCTACTAAAAAAAGTATTGGTCACGCAAAAATTATAAAGCTTATATTACAAATAATTTATTAAATTAAATGTTTGCGACATAAGACAACAAGTTATTATTGTAGAAACACTTAATTAAGTTATTTATTAAAATAATTAACTTGGCATGCATATTTCAATAGATAGTTTAATTAAGTGTTTAATTGAATGACGAAATATTATTATGTGAAACAACTCTATCAACTTAAGGTAAAATTTAATTAAATAAATTTTTTTATTTTATAATTTTTCCTAAACTAATAATAAGTTAACAATTTATAAGAAGTGTAAATTGATTTTAAAAAAATAATGTGAATTAGATATAAGATATTCTTATTTAAATAATGATATCTTGACAGCTCATGTATAATATTTGAAACTTACTTTTTGAAGGTCAGGTACGAATTGAAACTTGAAAGAAAAAGAATAAAAGAATTAAAAATAATATTTAGGAATGTCAAATATCAGTGTTATTTTTAATATTCTTCAACGATTGCTCTTATATGGGATATGATGTTGTTCTTAATATTTACTCTTCTCATTTAATATTCTTCTTATTTTATGTTGTCTTGGTTGGCTTGTGTGGCTTGTTTTGCTTGTGATTCAACTTATAATTTAATAATAAATAATATAATTATATATCTTAATTAATGTGTGATCAAATTATAGCATGTTAATTTAGTCTTCATTTAATCTTGTAATTTTTTTATTTTTTTAAAAATGATATTTTAAGACATTTACTAAAAAAAGTCTTAAAATATTTTTTTTTATTTTTTTAAAATTCTAAGATGATTTTTTAAAAAACCGTCTTAGAATATATATATTTAAGATTTTAAATTAAGTGTTTTTCAAAAATTATAAAAATGCAAAATTTATTATGAGACCTAAAAAATAAGTTGAGAATCCACAATGAATTGTATCATTATCTGAGACTATTAAATTAAAAAAAAAAGTAACTTAAAAATCTAATATACATTATTATCACTAAAGATAAGATGGTCTTATACGCACTGTGGAAGGCTGTGGTCAAATGGTGTGAAGGCTTAGCTTTGACGATTCTCTTGCTAATTTTCTGCAAAACTTCAACAAGTGACTCCTTTTATCTAACGGCTAATTTATAAATAACTAAAATTATGAGTGCAACCATCTAACTAAATTGGAGGTGTTGAATAATAGCCACATGTTTATTTTATATTTTATTTAAGGGTACAAGATAAGTTACCTCATTATTGTCTGTTTTTCAGTGGATCATGTTACACGTTCCTCATACGTAAGTTAAATGCTTTGTGAGGGGTTGGACCAAAATTAAAAAAAGTTATGAGGGCAGACAAGAAAGTTAAAGTGAAAGAGCCCCACCCAAAACAATAAATTAAACAAAATAAAGCATACTGCAAGACAATTTAGATTCTTCCAAATCTCTCTCAAGTAAGATAATCCAAGTGAATTAAGAGAGAGAGAGAGGGTTGAACTCCTTTAAACCAGTTTACTTAATATAAATAAATCAAGATCTAAGGTTATTTGTAATATTAAGAGTTTTAGACTGAATTCGGAAGTTTGCATCTCACTTGAGTGGAAGGAGTAGAGGAGGAGGAAAAACATTATAGAAAGATAAAGACAGTAGAAAAATCCTAAAGAAGTGCTAAAAAAGAATTGTTGATTAAACCAAACACAACAAGTCATGTCCAGAGTTGTGTGAGTTTTTTTTTTTTTTCATTTTAATTTTATTTCAATATATTAATTTTTTTTTATTCTACTATAAAGATGTCGAAATTGGTGATTGTTGTTTCGAAGGTGCTGAGGTGGCCGGAATAGTAATAGCAAATATATATATATATATATATATATATATATATATATATTACAAATGAAAATAAATATTTTAATGAGTACTCATAAATAAAATAAATGAATTTTATTTACTTATTAACTGGATGGGAACAGGTAATTAGATATTCACAATTTAATATTATTTTTTAGCCTTTAATTCGTAAATTGTTTTAATTTATTTTTAATATATATTTATTTTAAAATTATTTATTTATAGTATAAATACATCTATTTTTATCAAAAGTTGTGTGATTTTAATTAATCCTTTATTAGGGGCGAAAATACATATGTAGATACAAAAATGTGTTAAATTTTTATAAAACCAACATTTAAAGAATAAAAACTTGTTTTAATTTGTACTATTTATTTTGATAATAAAATAAATAATTTTATAGCTGAAATTTCAAATTCATCAAGAGGGCAATTTATCTGCTGATTTTATTTTATTTTATTAGTTTTTATTAGGATGGATTGTAGGCTGAAGCCTCAAACTTTCTGGTTTTTAGATTTCTAGGTCAACCTCCATCGTCGCATATTTTTATTTATTTATTTATTATTATTTTCGTTTTCACCAAAAAAAAAAAATCGTCAACTTGCATTGCCGCGTAGCTAGCTAGATTTCGTTTCTTTATTTTTTTTTAAAGAGTGACCCCAAATTTGTGGAAAGTGGTTGCAGGGGAAAAAGCTTACTTTGTGCTAATAATTCTTTAAAAAGAAAAACTAAAAAGGAAAAAGACAGAAACTTTATCAATGAAAACAAATAAAGAAAAATATGTCTTTGAGGGTTTTTTTTTGTTCTATAACGTATCTTTGAGTTGTGACCACATGTGGTAGTGCTACTGTTAGTTCTAATAAAATCCAAAAATTTTAATTATTATATTTGTGTTGATATAAAATTATTTCAAAACTCAAATCAATGAGCTGTGCCTGTCAAACTCAGATATCAAGTGATGGATCAAACCACTTTCTTCGAAGCTACACGTTGAAATTAAACGCGCATACAAGTTATTGGGCACTGGGTTTGAGGATTTCTTCGAAGCTTATCTTATCATATGAAATAATCAAAACGATAAGGATAATCTTTTATAATTTATAATTAAAATAATTAGTCACTACTCATTGTCTGTTTTTTATTATATAATTTATATTCTATAATAGTTATATTTTAATTTAAATAAATAATATTAAACATATTTTTAGTCTCTCAAAATATAATAATATTTGCTTTTGACCTTTCATGTATAAAGCATAATCTTTTATCCCTCATTTAAGTATTAGATCCATTTTTATCTTTCAAGTTAACATTACTTTCAAGATAACACTAAGTTTAATGTTGATATGGCTAACTAATTGATACCTTATCATTTGTCACATACTATTTCTATTTATGTGGCTTAATGGTAATACATTAGAGAGACTAAAGCTAATTTTATTTACATATGTTTTTGCATATGTAAAGAAACCAAAAAATATATATTTTATTATATTAATTCTTAGATAGAAAAAAGAGAGAAGACTCATGATTATGTTAATATTTTGCAGCATTAATCATTAGTTCAAAAAGGGATCCTCAAATATGTCATACTTGCTTAATAACACCTTCAAGCATAGTTTAAAAAGGGCTCGAGAATCTTTCTGCTAAAGAAGGAACATATTTATATTGGTTTGAAGTTTTGATTAAGAGAATAAGTGAAATAAACAACAGGGAAACAGTTTTTTTTTTTTTTTTTTTGTTGACTAAGAATGATAAAATAGAAAGAAACTCTTAATATTATTGAACCAGGTGTTAAAGATATGCTGTCAGCACAGATTAATTAAAAAATTATTGGAGGGAAAAAAGTTGTGTTTGAGTGAAGGCTTTTGATAAATATTTATATTAAAAGAATAAAAAATAAACAAATACAAAAGTGTCTAACTTTATATTGTGAATAGACTTATCTATAAATGTTAATTCTTATAATTACTACTATATTCTTACCACATATGACAGATGAAATTACTAAATATACCCTTAACCTAGGCATATTTTAAAAAAAAAACTACAAGAAGTGTTTAATTTTAAAAAATGTTTAAATAGAAAACAAAATTACATAGGATAAAATGGGAATAAATGGTTAAAAAAATTCTTTTGTCTAACAATTTTTTTTATTTTTTTTCACTCTTGTTTACTTCAAATAAATAATCTTACTTTTATTCTCTTTCATCTTTTTCATTTTCTTACACTTTTTCTTTTTTTCTTTTTTTCTTTTTTCATTTTTCTCAACCGAACAAAATGTAAGAGAAACGAAGATGATAAGAAAGTAAAAAAAGAAATAACAACTAACAAGCCATTTATAGGAAAGAAGAAACACTACAATTGAGCAGTTACAAACTCACCAACCGAAGGACACATGGCGCAAAGACTCATGATGAGTTAAGCCTGATTAGGACTGCTCAGCTTGAATAGGGCTTAAGACGGGAAGGGACATTTTATTTATTTATTATTATTTAGAGTAAGTTTTAAACTTTTACTTAAAAATAAATAAATCTAAGTATTATGATTTTTGATTTATAAATTATAATAGCAATTACGATTTATATATTAAATAAAATTATATAAAAAATATAAAATCATAATCAATATTACGATTTCTAAATCAGAAATCATAATATTTATTATGATTTATCTTCTTTTGAATAAAAATTTAAAATTTACTATGATAATAACAAAAAAAAAATGCTTCGTTCCAATCATATAGCCCTTGAATAAAACATCAATAAAAAATTAAAATGTTGCTTAATGCTAACATCAAGCAACCAACCTAACTGAGCATAAGTAACCGTTTTTTTAACACAAACATACAAGAAATACAAAATATATACATAAACTTACATATATTATTATTATTAACGTAAACATACAATTTTGTTATACTAAATATGTATTGGAAAGACTCGAATGTATACTGTAATTTTTATAAAAAAAAATTCCAAATAAAGTTAAGATTTCGGATCCCAATCCAAATTCTTAACTATTTTTTTTCTTTCTTTTGTTTTGGTGTTTTTTAAGAAAAAAATAAAAGATAATAAAATAATATAAATAAAAGAATTTAATTAAAAATAAAAATAAAAATAAAAATAATTTTAAATAATATTTTAATATGTGAATTTGCCCTAGAATTCCACCTTCACATAGAATTTCACTTTAACAGATTCTGCAAGGTACGCAAGAATTCCAACCTATACCATACACATTTTATTTGCTGCGAATGCAACCTTGACATATAACATACGCAAATGGAATTATTGCGAGACTTTAATTTGACTTTCAATACAATTTTGTTTTCCAAAAAAAGGTATGAACTTCTAGTTAACAAACTTTTTTTGAGGGAAAATCTTGTTAACAAACTTTGTTGGCATTGAAAATGATGTTATACAAATAACTGTGAGTTTAATCTTATCTTAATATAACACATCTTGGTTCAAAAAAATCTTATAATACAGTATTTCATTTTACATAAAATATAATAAGCATATTATTAATGTAAAATATTACATTACTAAATAATTAGAAATTATTCTAAATATGATTTTTAAAATGAATGTTATAAAAGTATTATATTAGTAGTGTGATGTATTTTAAGTAAATTCAATAAATTTCAATTATACTTTTAGTTAGTCTAATTTGAAAAGGTATTCGATTTTAACTCAAGTAAGATATTTTTTCTTGCAATAAAACTCATGCCGGTCTTCTTATTTATGTAATTAAACAAATGCAATTCTTCTATTAATAAAATTAAGCATGCATCACGTTGGCATGTTGATTAAAATATTTATCAAATTATAAAATAATCGTGTATTGAAAACGTGAGAGTTGAAGTTAGGTTTTTTAATAAAAATCTATTATCAATCGAAGTATGTTACCTCTAGGATTGACCTATTGGTGGAGGTTATATATGATAAATGTATGAGGACTTAGTTCAATTCATTATCGTCATCGTATATCAAAATTTAAATTATTTAAAAAAATCAGTTTTTCTTTCTTTCTATTTTTTCTTTATTTTTTTTTTCGTTTCTCTAAACGAAACAGATGGTTAAGTTAGGTTTGATACATCTAGGTTGTGTTGCTTGAAGGCTGAGAATCATGTATTGCTTTGGTAACTTAAAAAAAAAAAAAAAACTCTTTAATCAATTACGTCTTAAACAAAATAATAGCAATTTTGAAGTGTGAATATTTACTTTTTTCTTCTTTGTGCCACGTATAAATTATTTTTAAGTAATGAAATCAACTGCAAAATCAAATACTCAAAACTCCTACGATGCTTTAAAATTATATAAAAAAATTAGATGAAATTTTTTAACTCCGTTATAAAAGATAAATTTTTAAATTTAATCAATTATAATACAAACGTTTTTCAATATTAACATGTTGATATACTATTTAAAAACAATTTTCTAAAATAATAGTTAAAATAATTAAATATTTTTCAATCACTTGTCAATATATTATCAAATACTAATCATTTAAGAAATCCAACCAAAGACAAACACAAACACAAAAGGTAAACAAGTCTCCAAATTTTAAAAAGGAAAAATAACTAACCCACATATTGCTCTTCCATCTGACTTCATAGATTGGTCGTCATTGGATCTTTGTCGGAAAAAAAAAATATTTATTTTTAGAATATACTTACTTGACTTATTTTACTATGGACTATGGTGGCCAACACTGATTTCATTTTTATTTTATTTTATGTACATTATTTTGTGATTGTTGTCACTGCCTAAGTTTCCACTTTGCAATTGCATCCGAATTCCACTTCAGCTTTTTTCTCTCGCCGCCACCCACCCACCAACCAGTGCGAATGTTCTGGTACATCAATGAATCTAAATCTCACGAATATTCAACACAATGTTATATTAATGTTACTCCAACTATATTATTAGATGTATTTATTTCTGCTCCTAACAACGTATGCAACTTTCATAAACTCATTAAATTTCTTATGTTTACGTGTATGTGATTTCTCTCTAGTCCCTTTAGAATTTCGGTTGTGGTTGTTACTGCTAACAATTGCCTTTTTCGTTAATTGTTGTTGTTGCCAACTATAATGTCTCCTAGTACTTTGTTTTTCCTTCTTTCAACTCTTCAAGTTCTGAGTTTTGTGTCAGCAACTGAATTTGTCTACAACAGAAACTTCAATTCCTCCAACCTAAAACTCCATGGGAATGCCACCATAGAAAACTCGGTTCTCAAACTCACAAACCAAACTTTCTTCTCCATAGGGCGTGCCTTTTACCCTCACATAATACCCATGAAGCCACCAAAAAACTCTTCTTCAACCCTTCTTCTTCCCTTTGCAACCTCTTTCATCTTCTCCGTGGCTCCCTGCGAGAACTTCCCTGTGGCTCATGGTTTCGCGTTTGTTCTCTCGCCTTCGATGGCTGCAAATGGTGCACTCTCAGGGAACTACTTGGGCCTCTTCAACCGCTCCACTTCAGGTAACTCCTCCAACCATGTTTTTGCGGTTGAGTTTGATGATTTTAGGAACGAGGAGTTCAATGAGGAGAATGATAACCATGTGGGTGTGGACTTGAATTCGATGATTTCGGTGTATTCGGAGCCTGCAGGGTTCTGGGGTGGGAGAGAGGATGAGGAATTGGAGGATTTGAAGCTTGCTGATGGTAGAAACTATCAGGTTTGGATTGAGTTTGAGAATTCAGTGATTAATGTTACCATGGCACCAGCAGGGAGAAAGAAGCCTCATAGGCCTTTGATTAGTAAGCCTATTAACCTTTCTTCGGTACTTTTGGATGAAATGTATGTGGGGTTTTCTGGGGCAACAGGGAGAATGGTGGACATTTGTAGAATCTTGGCTTGGAGTTTTAGCAATTCTAATTTCTCAATTGGTGATGCTTTGAGTACCAAGCATTTGCCCTTGTATGTGCATCCAAAGAGATTGGTGTCTAGATCAAATGGTTTCATTATAGGTGTAACTTTTGGGGCATTTTTTGTGGGGGGCTTCTGTGCTCTGGTGATTTTCTTCAGTTTGTTCAGAAACAGAAGGGGAGAGAAACAGGAAAACTTTGAAGACTGGGAATTAGAGTATTGGCCGCACAGGATTAGCTATCAGGAGATTTGTGATGCAACAAGTGGATTCTCTGAAGAGAAAGTGATTGGGATTGGAACAAGTGGGAAGGTGTACAAGGGGGTTTTGAAAGGAGTAGAAGTTGCGGTGAAGAGCATCAATCACGAGACACGGCACGGAATGAGAGAGTTTCTGGCAGAGATTTCAAGCCTAGGCAGAATGAAACACAGGAATTTAGTAGGTTTCAGAGGTTGGAGTAAAAGGAAAGGAGGGAAACTGATACTGGTTTATGATTACATGGTGAATGAGAGCTTGGACAAAAGGATCTTTGAGTGTGAAGAGACCATGCTTTTGAGTTGGGAAGATAGAATTAGAGTTTTGCAAAACGTAGCTGATGGAATTTTATATCTACATGAGGGTTGGGAAGTTGAGGTCTTGCATAGGGACATTAAAGCTTGTAATGTATTGCTTGACAAGGACATGAATGCTAGGTTGGGGGATTTTGGGCTTGCAAGGCTGCATCCCCAGGAACAAGTGGTTGACACAACAAGAGTGATAGGGACTCTGGGGTACATGGCACCGGAACTTGTCCGAATCGGGCGACCATCAGCTGCATGTGATGTGTATAGTTTTGGAGTATTGGTTTTAGAAGTGGTGTGTGGGCGAAGACCCATCATAACAGATCAGCCACCATTGGTTGATTGGGTGTTTTCCCTTGTGGAGAATGGGGAATTAAGTTGTGCTATTGACGAGCGTTTGAAGGGTCAAAGTGGATACAATGCTGAGGAAGCTGAGAAGCTGCTTCATTTGGGTTTGTTATGTGTGAGTACAGACCCTGGTGTTAGGCCAACAATGAGGCAGGTGGTGAAAGCATTGGAGGGAATAAAATGCACGCAGTGTAACGAAGATTGCATCCATTTGGGGCTGCTTGGAAAAATAAACTCAGCAGCATCATGGTCTAAGAGTTCTACAAGTTCTGCCAATGTAAATTATCCTACCTTTGATGAAATTTTGCAGACCAAGTTTTACTCTACAGCATCTTTAAGCGTCTCTTGTCCCAGTCCACAGCCAGAGCCAGAGTTTGTCTCAGAAGGAAGGTGAGAGCTGAAATTGATTCAATCACTATGTTAATATTAAAGATTGCACAAAGCCAAGGCTGCTGTTGTCAAGTGACAAACATTTCCATTTGTAAAGTGCCAGCACTTGTTGATCCAAAAGTGTTGAGTTTTGCTAGAATAGTGATCGCAAGTCTCCACGACTGAGGCTGCTAAGATTTACATAAAATTGGGGTGCTAACTTTTTTTAAAAAAAAATTTCTTTGGTGTTCTAGTTCTTCGAATACTGCTTATGTTCAAAGTTTTTCTTGGATAAATCTTAAATGCAACATAAAATTTAATTTGATATATGGTATCTTAATTTTCTGTATGTATTACTTATGAAAACAATGTTCCTTGCAAATGTTTGTTATTTCATTATATTCCGACACATTTCTACATGACGACAGCATACAAAGACTTTTGGTAACTATTATGTCAGACGATTTTTGTTTTCAACGACAGATACACGTGTTGTAATAAAGAATCATGATCTGAGCTGTCCTAATGATAAATGAGAAAAATGAAGCTAATGAAGCCCACTTCCGTAGAAAAATTAATTTCCAATTCTTCATTTTTATCCCATACTTATTTTTTCTCTTTATTTTCTTTGCCTCTTGGGAGAGAGTGAAATGAAGAGAAGGAAATTGGAGTTGGAAAATGACAATATATGTAACCTTTTATGTGAATACATTACCATTTTCAACTCTTCCTTTTCTTTACATTTCCAATCTAAGTCTTGCCAAGCACACCTATGTATCACATGTATATAAGACATCTATCTAAGGCTGGTTGGCGATTAGTGTTATGTATGTGGTTCACCTTAATAAAGGTCCTTCTCCTACGAAAATAAATGCAAAATTGCCAGAACAAATTTGAATTGATGTGTTGACTGGCAATAAATAACAATGACCTGTATGGGCCGGCATCAACCGTTACCTTTCCTATATACTCTTGGAGGGTTAACAAAAGCTGAAGCTTCACATATATGCAGAAACCAATTTCAATTTGGCTAAGTTTTTCTTCTATTTTAAGTCCTTTTCCGATGTCTCCACTTAAGCTCCTTGTCATTCTTCTTCACACTGTAACCATTTTTACTTCAGCTTCCACTACTGAATTTGTCTACAACACAAACTTCAACACCACAAATATCATCCTACATGGAAATGCCTCTATTCAGACCGCCATTCTTACTCTCACAAATCAAAGCTTCTTCTCCATAGGCCGTGCTTTTTACCCTCACAAAATACCTACCAAACTAGCCAACTCTTCCACCTTTCTTCCCTTGCAACCTCCTTCATTTTCTCAATTGTCCCCATTAAAAACTTTATCATTGGTCATGGCTTTGTCTTCCTATTCACGCTATCAAGCGGAGTAAATGGCACGGCCTCATCTGAGTATATCGGTCTTTTCAATCACAGTAATGAAGGCAATCCTCAGAACCACATTTTTGGAGTCGAGTTTGATACGGTTAAAAATGAAGAAGAGTTGAACGATATAAGTGACAATCATGTTGGTGTCGACATAAACTCACTTTGTTCCTCAACTTCACACAAGGCTGGTTATTGGGGTGGAAAAGGTGACAAAGAATTTAAGGTGTTGAATATAAAAAAATGGAGAAAACTATCAGGTTTGGATTGAATTTATGCATTCCCAGCTTAACGTTACTATGACTTGGTCGGGACAAAAGAAGCCTAGAGTGCCTCTTATCAGCGGTAATGTTAACCTTTCAGGGGTTCTTATGGATGAAACATACGTTGGATTCACTGCGGCAACAGGGAGGATAATAGACAGTGCTAAGATTCTTGCTTGGAGTTTTAGTGAGTCAAATTTTTCAATTGGTGATGTATTAGTGACAGAAAATTTGCCTTCATTTGTTCATCATAAAAAGTGGTTTTCTGGAGCTCAAGAAAGGGAAGAAGGGACGAGAGAGTTTTTGGCTGAGGTTTCAAGCCTTGGCAGAATGAAGCACAGAAATTTAGTAGGATTAAGAGGTTGGTGCAAAAAAGAAAAGGGAAATTTGATTCTAGTTTATGACTTCATGAGTAATGGAAGTTTAGACAAAATGATATTTGAGTGTGAAGAGAGAATGATGCTAACATGGGAAGAGAGGATTCAAGTTTTGAAAAATGTAGCCACAGGGATTCTGTACCTGCATGAGGGTTTGGAAGTTAGGGTCTTGCATAGGGACATTAAAGCAAACAGTGTTCTTCTTGATAAGGACATGAATGCAAGGCTGGGAGATTTCGGATTGGCTCGTATGCATGATCATCAGGGACAGGTGGTCAACACAACAAGAGTAATAGGGACAGTAGGATACATTGCTCCTGAAGTGATTCGAAGAGGAACGACTTCAACTTTGTCTGATGTGTTTGGTTTTGGAATATTGATGTTGGAAGTAATTTGCGGACGAAGACCTATTGAAGAACATAAGCCGGGTCTAATTGAATGGCTGATGTCCCTAATGGTGCAAGGCCAATTGCACAGTGCAGTTGATGAAAGGTTGAAGGCTAAAGGGGGATACACCATAGAGGAAGCTGAGAGATTGCTTCATTTGGGTTTGTTGTGTTCAAATACAGACCCTAGTATTAGACCGACAATGAGGCAGGTTGTGAAAATTTTGGAGGTGGAAATTGACAGCATTGAGTCTGATGAAGATAACATGGAGATGAGTTTGCTTGGAAAAATAAGATCAGCTGCTACGTGGTCTAGAGCTGAATGTGCTTTACCATACAGTGGTTACCCTTCTTTTGATGAAGTTAAGATGTTCAGTTTTAATTCTAGGACTTCTAGAAGTGGCTCAAGTAACTTTCCAGGATCAGAATCAGAAATCACCAGAGAAAACATATGAATAGAGAAGTGTTGCAGATTTTAGGTTATCCAAATCCTGTTGTAATGAATAGAGAATATTCAAGATCTAGCTTGTTTGGATCGAGCCTGCGTTCATTACCAAAAAAGAAACAAAACAAAACAAAAGATGACAACTTTAGAGTGCGATTTCTAAGTTTGTTAATGAGATTTTCATATTTTCTGCTAAAAAAAAGGGTGGTATTCATAAATTAGATGAAGGAGTATTCAAATGCTTAATTAGATTAGCTATGAAATGAAATTCTTCAAATACTGGACATAGTTAAAAAGAGAAAACTGATCACTCATCTAGACTTCAAATAGAATTCGGTTCTGCATGACTGCATGCTGACATTGTCATATGCAGAGTTTTATAGCAAACTTATTTTAGTTTTTTTAAGAGGATTGGGAGTTGTCCTGAGAAGGATGGGATAAGTGATGTGTTAAATGGCTTTTTAACATTAGAGATACTTTTGAAAGAAGAAGAAAAAGATACAGATAGTGTGTTTAGAAAGAAAAAATAGGTAGTACAAAAAGTAATTTCTTATTTTATTGTCAACCTATTATTATTATTATTATTATTATTATTATTATTATTATTATTATTATTTACTAAAATTGTCAACCTATTAATTAGGAAACGAAAAAATATCAACCTAATGGCGCAAGTCCATTTGACAAAAATGATTTTAATCATGTAAATGACTTCCCTGTTTTCCTTGGGCGCAAGAATCGGTTCAATAGATTTAAAACAAATTCAAAGATAAAGTCGTTTTAAATCAATTAAAATAAGTTATTAAAATTATTATATATTTATTAAAAGTTTGTTTTTTATTTTATTTTTAGGATATAATTTTATTAAAATATTATAATTATTTAATTTAGTATTTATTTCTAATCAACAGTGAAGTTATTTTACTTAATTTGTGTTAAAATATTATTAATTTTAATTAATATTTTATTAACTACGAAAAACTTCTTTGTGCAAGAACAATAGGATTTAATTTTTTTACAATGTTTCGTAAATAATATGTATGACAAATAATTGGCATATGCGTTAGTAAATTTAGGTGACTTTGACTAACGAAGATTTTATCTGGTAGAAAGGGTTAGTTTATTATAATATAAGGTTTGACTTCTTATTAGAAAAGGTGTATACATTTAATATTTAACCTTTTTTCAATTAGAGTTACCTCCAAATGAAAATATCTCGAGAAAAAACTAAAAAGATGCTTATACTCTTTTCTAACTTTTATAATATTAAATAATATATGTAGGATATTTAATCAGAATTTGTAGGATAAAACAACAAGGATACTTTAGTAATATTCATATTTTATACATATTATAAAATAGTCAAATATGTCTTTATTTTTTAGTTTGCATTATATAAAGATGAAACCATAACATATTATTATATAATAAATTTATTTATATTTAGGACCTGTTTGGATAAATTTTTTTAGAAAAACTTTTAAAAGAAGAAAAATAAGATGAATTTCTCCATAAATAAAAATAAACTCTTCATTAGTTAATTTTTAGAAACTAATCAATATAACTTCTCTAAAAAATATGAGATGAGATTTATAAATTAACTAATGGAGAAATCATTTTTACTTATGGAGAAATTCATTTCATTTTTTTCTTACTTTTTACTTTTTTCTTCTAGAAGTATTTCTAGAGAAGCTAATCTCTCCTTTTACTCATACACCCAAAAATTAAGGTGTAGGTTTAACTTTTTCCTTTAAAGAAGAAAAGTACCAAACCAACCTCCTCCCCCCATAAAATATTTTCTTACCAGTCATGCTTTGGCTTTCATGTTGTCACTCACAGTCATGGGGGAAAACGGAACTACGTCCTCATCTGAGTATATACTAGCTTCTTTAAATTTCCCCAATGAAGATATCAGCAAATATAGAATTCAATGACAATCATGATAAAATCAACATGAACTAAATTACTTCCTTAGCTTCACACAACGATTTATGGGACTGGGAAAATGATTATGAATTCAAGCAGTTGAAAACTTAAGACCAAACAAATGGAGCTTTAGTAATTCAATTTTTCAAAATTGGATAGCTTATACATAAGGATATATAAAGCATGAAGAATGGAAGGAAAATCAAATTCTTATTATAGAAACCTGCAATTTACACTAAATATGCAATTTACAAGAGGAGCGTGCATAAACACACTTCCCCCCTTCCCCTCTCTTAATATAATTTTGAGATAAATATCGCTGCCATTAAAAAATGTATCTAGCTGTGTAATTGGAAAAAGAATTTGTAATTGACTATGAATCATCCTAATTTTACTTTGCATGAGCTATCTCACCAGACTTGTACATTCTTGCTCGTCTTGAATATTCTTGGATCTTTCGATCACGCTCTTTGAGAATCTGATCCATGTTGTTTGATGAAAGCAGTAATGGACCAGAGAGGTGGTAGATATCGTTTCCCATGGATCCATGCCCATCCTGAAATAGGGACCAGCATCAATAACCAGCAAAAACATAAGATAAATAATAAATGCATACAAATTACGAAAATGTGGCAAACTAGGGACACAAAAACCAAGATTTTGTCGTTGTTGATGGCTAACAAAGCCATTCACTAACAAATGCAGACAATCACGAAAGCAGAAAGACAATAGAAATTGGAAGGAAAAAAATACTAATTGACAAAACTAACCTGAATTAATGTTTCAGTTGAAAATTTTCCATTTTCGATTTGCCTGGGATCAATTGTCTGAGAATGGCGTTTTTTATCATGCCTTCTTCTTGACTCTGATCCATTAGTTGACTCCTGTACTTGAATTGTTTCTCGGGGCTTCAACGGAACTGGATTTTCTTTTTGATTGCCAGACAATGAAGTCATAGATGCCACTAACCCGGATAGTTTTGGTAGCTTGACTTTGTTTGAAACATGAGGCCGCTCACCAGCTTCCCTTCCAGCCATTTCACAACCATAACCTGGAACCAATGGACCTGAATGCAAAGGCCTCTGATAAAGAGGGCCGGAGAAATAATTTAGCGTTTCTTTATGATCTTCTAACTGCTTTTGTGGAAAAACCAAATGTCCAGACGCAGGTTCTCTCTGAGGGTTGAAGAATTCATTCCGGCTCCTTGAGTTTGGAAGGCGTTTTCCTTGCTGCATCAAATAAAATTATGATATACTGAGATGAAAAAAAAGACATGATGCAAGGCAGTAGACAAGGCAAAAGGAAAAGTGGACGCATTTTTCTTTGGCCATATTCAACTGAGTAAATAAGAAAGGAATCTCAGTTATGGTTAGCAAAGAAGCAGTTAAACTACTGAAACAGAGGGACTTCTGGTGAATGCTGGAATTGAATAAGGAGTCGATCCAGACTTCTAGAAACATCTGGAGCAGTGTATTGCTTTCTAGGGGGATTTTCCCTATGTTGACTCAATAAAAATTGATCTTTCTTTGTTTCAAAAAAAAAAGAAATTGATCTTTATTCTGCTTTTGGTACCAGCTCTAATAAAATTCTAACACAGTTTCTTTATTTTATTATTCTCCTCTGCACCTTATTTTTAAATATGAAGAGGTCCCATTTGACTCAAAAATCAGTTGAGTGGTTTGTGTTCTAAAATCATCATAATATAGTTAGCAGGGGCTAGGTCTGTAGATCATACTCCAAGAGCACTGAAAAGCATATGATTAAACCTTTACAGAACAAACATTAACAAAATGATCTATAACTATAAGTTGAATCAAAAGACATACAAATCTTCCAGATTTTTCGTTTTCTTATCCCCCAATTTCATAGTCATTAGATGTAGACTATTTGCTATAAGTTATAACACAATGCCCAAATTCAACGAAGAAGATGAATAAGGAGAAACTGGTCTTAATCTTGCTTGGATTACCTGCATTGATATGTGAGATTCAGCATTGTCTTTGGATAATATAAATGTCTGAGGTTCTTTCTCTTGTCGACCTCCTGGTCTAAATTTTTGCTCCTTTCCTCCATCAGCTCCGTGCCTAAGATGATAAACAAAAATCTATACTTGTTAACAATAGTCTTAGGTAACAAGTAAAGCTGCCTCTATCACAAATGGATGAAGCCACTGGAGCATTAATCATGAAACACATATTTGTGGTTGCATGCCTACAAAGCATAAGAAATCAAAAATATATGCATAGTTCTTGTGTCATGTAAGAGTGTGACCAATGATGTTGCTTTTGTTCATGTCAATGATTTAAACATTCAAATTTAACAACCAATACAAATCAACTTGATTACCTGAGAAAAGTTAAAATCATGTCACATAATATTAGTTTTTGAATATAATATAACTTAAATTGTCTTTGCCTCAACATTTCTTTTATATATATAAATCATCCTACAACAGGTACCTTGTTGCTTCTTTCCACAATTTAGTGTCAATCTCTTTGCTGGGAGGATATTTTGGTAAACTTGATGGATCACAAGGAAGGGGTTCCGATGAGAAGAACTGTCAATAAAGGGGGGAAATATCAAAATGGAGAATCAAGGACCTCCTAGAAGGTTAGAAAGGAAACGAGTTCCAATAAAAGCATTGCATAAGAAATTTGTTTATTATTTTCTACTCAATAAGGTACATATAGGCAGGGTTAGAAAGGAAACAAGTTCCTTCAATATATTGAATAGAAGCATTGCATAAGAAATTTGATTTTTATTTTCTACTCAATAAGGTACATAAAGGCAGGAAACAGCAAAAAGTGCTTCATGATCACAAGCGCACACATTAAGCTGAGAAAATGGTACTCAAATCTCACACATGACACAGAGAGTATAAGTACATTGTAGAAGGATGAAATCCAATCTCAACCGGATTACATAAGTAGTCCACTTGTTGTAAACATAAAACCACTTACCTCACTCTTCAGGGCTGTAGCTGCTGTTCCTCGAAGTGTGGGATCTAAAGAAAGTAGGGTTTCGATAAGCCTTGTGGCAGCAGATGGACATTCTTTAAATGTTTCAGCAACACAGCGCCTATAATGGTGGGGAGTCCGGAATACTGTTGACTGTGGCGTCCGCAGCTTATGCCAATAATCCTCAGATGGTGAGCCACAAAGTTTAAAAATCCTATGCAATTGTTCAACCTACAATGAACAAAAGTTAAACTTCAGGTACCTAGCTTTCTAACTGTACAATATCAATTTGAGAATTTTGACAGTCAGTCTAAGCTGGAATATATTGCTTTGGAAATTGAAATTGTGCATATCAGTGGAGACCACTTGAAAATTCCAAGTAAAAGTTTAAGGCATTTATGGTGAGTAAATGATGAAAACTAGATTCTGAAGTAGCATACCTCTGTTTTTCCAGGTAATATAGGTCTGCCACAATATAGTTCCCCCAGTATGCAACCAGTGCTCCACAAATCCACAGCAACTCCATAATTAGATGCTCCAAGTAAAAGTTCTGGTGGTCTATACCACAGAGTTACTACACGGCTGGTCAATGGAACCTTGTGATGGGGGTCAATAAAATTTGCCAGACCAAAATCTGCAATCTTTAAGATGCCATTATTGTCAATGAGAAGATTTGAGCCCTTTATGTCGCGGTGGAGGACACCACGACTATGACAATGATCCAATCCACTAAGAAGCTGCTGCA
>PYAF01004402.1:2945618-2962612 GCA_007407185.1 Glycine tomentella | reverse complement strand
AAATGTTATGTAATTTTTTAATATATATTTTATCATATTAATATTATTCTCTCTCTCTCGTATACTTTTCTTTAATTTTCTCAATTCATAATAAATGACTAAGGATATAATAGAAAAAATTATAATGCTATATTGGTATTTATAAATGACGATGAAAAATATTTTTTTTTTGCTAAATGTCAAACAAAGACTAAATTACATATTTTACCATTTAATTATCATCATTTCATAAATTTTATTTTTCAAGTATTTTTTTATGCACACTTATACTCTAATAATAGTCAATCCTGTTTATTGGGGAGTTACCAAGTTCATACAATGGCTAACAATAGAACTAAACATCATATTTTCTGTTAAAATCTTAAGTTATTAGATTATGGATCACATCTCTTACGCATCTTTCAATAATACCCATCTTTATTTGATGTGTGACTTGTTATTCACACTTGTATTTTAACAAACTCCTCATTAAGTGTGAATCTTTTTCACATGTTATACTATCCTTTAAATGAAAGCTTTTTTATCATAAGTATTCAATGGTAACACTATAGCGTAGTCATTTTTGTCAATATTCCATGCACTCGGCTCGGACAACTATTCATAACTCATCCATAGGACAGCAGTCTAACCTCCTCATTGATAGCAAAACTTTTGACATTAAAAGTTCCTTACATGTGAATCCATAACCAATTTTGTGATACCTCAACATTGTCGCACAATTTTTCCTGATATACTTTGTTAAGAAATACAAGGGATAAAATAACAATGAGATCTCCATAAATAAATTATAAGAAAATTACATGAATTAACCTAACACCACATCTTATCCAAAGCCATAACACATTGAGTTTATAAGTCTTTATCACTTATATTGATCAACATCTATACTTTTACCAATGCATAACTTATTAGTCACAGTTGCACTCTAATAACACCCAATTAAACTTTATTACTTAGAAACAACTTGATGCACGTAATGAATTTTATCTTGTAGTCAATAATCTTTACTTTTGTAGAAAAACTTTAATTTTTTATTATTTATTTCCTATGTGCTTATCAATAGATTTATAGAAATCGTCTAACCTATAATTTGCTTACCACGTGCTGACACATCATTTTTGTTAGAATTTTTTTTTTCACATTTTCTCTCTTTCACGGGTCCATATTTCACTATTTTCATATCTTTCTTCTAATTGTTTGTGCTAAATGAGAAATTATATTCCGGTCTAAAATCACCATGTTAGCCGTGGTCCCGACCAGTAAAAGGGCGACACGTGTCCTACAGGGATAACAACGTTTAATATGAAAATCTGAAATTTAAAAAACAAGATCATCAATTAACCGCAAATTACGTTTCATATTAATTGTAAACGATCAATATCCAACAAATAACTGCCAAATCATACTGACTAATTTTGCACAAATCCGTTCAAATAGGTTCAATCTTGCCGACATTCTTCTGGGCATGGTTGAGATCCTGTTGTTGCATTCTTCTATGGATGCATGGGAAGAATTCTCATTCAGCGGCATTATGAGATCACATGAACATTTTTTCCACTCTACAAAATCAGAAATGGAGTACTCTGAACTTGCTTTAGTAACTTTACAAAAACAGAAATGGAGTACATCTACCATTGTAACACCAGCGAAATTAAACTTCAATGCCCAAAAACAAGAATAGAGTTATATACTTCCTCCGCAAAACATCTAATAGAGTTATGTATCGCCAATATATGTTTCTCGTTTTCTAATTCTTTCAACCATGACTCTTGCACCAACGGTTTGGTACCAAATTCCATTGAAACTTTTGATTAACAAATAGACCAACATCTTGGTATAGCAATGACTAACTGGATAAAGTTTTTCAACGTTAAGGAACAACGACGACGTTACAGAACAGTTGCAAAATTTGATATAATTCATCAAACAAGATTTACGAGATTCGTAGTTATTATGATTAAGAATAACATGGTCGTTAATTAATAATCTTGTTTTTTAAATTTCAGATTTTCATCTTCGTAAATACCTTACCGTCGGCAATCTGTTACAGTGACAATCTCCCATATTGGACACGCTTTCTTTGGTAAGCCTAAGAGGACTTTGGTTGTGGAGGGAAGAATGATTAGCAAAGAGATTTTTGGTTTTGTGACGAAGGTTTTGCTGAAAGAAGGGAACATTGTGGCTGCTGTTTGTGCTGTTTTGGGGTACTTTGTTCTTGGGAGAACGAATGGGAAAGGTGTTGACTGAATTGGGTGTGTGAGTTTGGTGATTAATTCTGATGCAATGGTTAGTTTGTAGGATTTTGGTAATGTGGTGGTGGTGGTGGACTGGTGGTTGTTGTGGTTTGGTTAAGTGTCTTGATCTATTTTTTAGCATGTGTTTAGACTTTAGAGTGAGACTGAGATTAGGTACGTGTCTTTTGTTTCTTCTAGTATGTGTTCCAGAGGTTGTGGTCTTGTTTATTTTTTTTCCTGTCAACTAGTGAATTTAGCAAAGTGTTGCTAAAAGATTGTAAATTTGTAGCTTTGAACCATAAAAATGAAAAAGAAATTAATGAGCTGCACTAAGTTAGTTTATCCAATAGGTAATATATCAATCTTCAAAAGTCAAATCATTAAACTGAAGTTTGTAGGGAATTAAAGCATAAAGCATTCAGAAATACTAGTTCCTATTGTAGGTGAACTAGTGGAGTTATAGTTGTAATATCCTTTTTAGGAGAGAAAAATTGATAATCGAACTAAATCACTCAATCATTGTAGCATACAACTGATACCACTCAGTCGCATGATTTCACCAACGATGCTATAAAATTACTCACTGTCAAACACTTACCCTTGGTTTAAGGATGAATAAAAAACTAATAAAAAAAAGGATGAATAAAAAACTATTGTTTGAAGGGCTAAAGGAAGGAAAAAAAATTAATAATAAATTATGTAAATTAAAAAATATATATTTAGTATAGAAAAGTTTATCTTTTACTCTAATATTTTTTATATAAAATCATTTTATTATTATGTTTTCACTTTTTTATGTTAAAAAACATTATTTATTTATTAAAACTTAAAAGAAAAACCTAGTATTCCCTTTCCCCATTCCTCGGCACTAAAGATGGGGGACATTGAGGTGAGACCGCTTTACTATTGTTTCCTCTTTTCCCACTTTTCCCACTTTCTTCAACCCATCCAAATCCAAATAGTAAACATACCAAATTTCATCCTTATTTCTCTGTCTTTAATTTCTTCTCCCCTAATTCTTAAGTTGCTTGCAGGGTTCAGCTCACTGTACATTTAGGTCAATGTTTGTTTTGAAAGACATCTATCGCTTAATTATTTTCTCACACTTTATAAAAAAAATAACTTCTCTCAATTAAAGGGCAACCTTTAGCAAATTGGAATCCCCTAATTTTCTTTGTAAAAGGAGGAACTTGTTTATTGCTCTAGGACATAAAATCTTTTTGAACTTTGAAGAGTGAAGACTTAGGACATCCATAGCGGAAAACTAGGAGAGTTCGTGAGAAAATCACAGAACAAAATACAAAAACATTTATAATAACATGGAATTTGAATTTTGACATTTTTTTGGCATTTTCCAACCGACGAGAATGCATATTTTCTTCTGATTTGATTATTATGTAAGCAAGATAAACCCGCAACTACAAATGAAATCATAAACAACCAAAATCCGGATCTAGAAGGAATAAATATATGTGCAGATTATTTATTCAACAAAAAGTCAACAAGATATAAATATGCACATTAATTTGCACAAGTTCTTGTTGTATTCTTTTGTTAAACACTGAACCGGTGGCACGAGCACGACATTATACTATTATAGCATAGTGGAGCAGGTAAACATGAACATATGCTGCTGCACCCTGTGTCCATTGATGGTAACAATTGGTTGGTGTTTGTGAAAGTGAAGAGAAAATATTCTTTTTATGAATAAAAAAAGAGTAATATTTTTTATTAGATCCTAACAGACTAAATGTTTCATTAATAATTATTATTTTAATATTTTTTCTATTCCTTTAAACTTATTCTATTATTTATCACATTTATTATTTCTCTCTCTTTTATTTTTTTCTGTTTGTAGGTCTAGAATTTTGAATTTGAACCAAAGATCATACATAACAAAGAATATAAGAGAGGACTTTCATAAATAAAAAAACTCATTGTATAATTAATTTTAAAAACATAATGGAAAAATAATACAGAAATCGAGATTAATCATATTTTAATGGAAGAATTAAAAATAAAAAATTTAAATAATTGAAAGACTAAAAACATATTTTTTCCAACTAAAGCCAACAAGTTTCTGACAAACTAAGACTCTTAACAGTATGTGCAGAATAACATTGAAGTTTCCATAAAATATTTTTCAAGTGAAGACGCAAGTGTATTTTTATGTTAAAAGAATGTACTGGAAACTGAAAACTACTCAGAGTATTAATTAATAAACAATTCAGTTAGTCTTTGTTCATTTAATAAAGTATGACCTCTCGGTTTGGAATTTTTTTATTATTCAAGTTTACTTTTTTTGATTCAAGACTCTCGGTTTGGAATTAAAATGACTTGACTGTTATTAGTATATTACACCTTTAGATTAGTTGCTTGTGGTTGTTACGTTAATCTGCTATAGTCCTTTGTCCTTTGTTTTTCTTTTTTAAGGAATAGCTTAATGTGAATATGAAAACACTGATACATAATACGCACATCTTTCTTCAAAGGTAAAATATCAACTTCCACCTAATTTTGAGATAAATTTGAGTGAGAAATACAAGAAGAAAAAAGAAAACAATAGCAGACATGACAATAGTAAGTAAGAAGGAAAAAAAAAGATTAATATTAGATAAAATGAGATGAACAAAAAAGATGAATATATATTTATAACAAAATTTAATAATCATAAACTAAAATTATTAAATAATTTTATATTATCATTCAATCAAAAATTATTATTAATATAATTTTAAAAATAATTATCATAAAAATTAACAAATTAAATTATTCCATAAATTATCCTTTCATACTTCCTTTTTTCATATAAAAGGAGAAAGAAACCTAAAATTGAATATCTATTTGTTTTTTTTTTTTCTTTTTGCTGTAAAAGTGGGTGTGAGAGATAGTATGCGGGTGACATGGAATGTTGATGTGTCCGTGGCTCTTAATGGCTCCAATGCTTCTTGTGACTTGTGGAGGAGTCTTGAGAAATTGTGTTGGTACTGATGTTCTATCTTCTCTGCTTTGGAAATCTCTTGGAGTCTTGTGGTCACTCGAAAGTCTTAGTTGATTGCAATTCAAAGGTAGCTGTGGAGCTTATTTCTAAGGGGTGCTTATCTTCTCACCCCTATAGCTCGTTGGTGCACATCTGATTCAACAATTCTTTAATAGGGGTTGGATGTTGAGGATTAACCATGTGTATATATAGGGAGAGTAATATTGTAGCTGATTCTTTTACTCATTTCTAAGGCCTATATGGGCTTGTATGTGCTTCAATCGCCCCAGCTTGTTCTCTTTTTTTGTTGAGGAATTTGTAGCGTCCCAGTTGTGTAGTTTTTGGGGCTTATGCCCCTCCATAAAAAAAACATTTATTTATAAGATTTAAATTTAAAATTATATTTGTTTTTTATAAGATTTAATTTATGATATTTTTACATTAAATATTTTTAAACAACAAATATTCTTAACTTAAAAGAAAAAAATTATTGATAAAAAATTAGAATAGAGAAAAATATTAATTGAATGATAATTTTTAAAAATTAAAATTAAAGATAAATTTATTATTATCAACTAAATTAATTGTTTTTTTATTCTTTGATGAATTTGGTAATTGGATTTTATATATAAGAATATGAGAGTATTTTTTTGTAAATTTTTAAACAATATATTTTTCTTAGAACTAAGTTTTTCCTATTCAAAACTTATTTTAAAAGTAATAGTGTTAATTTTATATCATTAAATATAATTAAAATGTATACTTAAATTTATAAATTTTACATTAAAAGATATAACTCGTTAGTGGCAATGAAAAAAACACACAATTGTTTCATTTTTTTTTTTTGTTACATGTTTCATATTATTTGTTTGAAATTGACATGAGAAGTTGAGAGATTGACCCTATTGGTCAAAGGTTATGCCTAGACCAAATCACCAAAGTGATGATGCAAACATAGCGGGTAGGTAGGTACCCAAAGGGCAATAACCATAAAACGAGTAACGTGTAGCTTGAGGTTGAATGCAAGATATTTCACATTTGGGTTACGGACCTAAGAAGGAAAAAGAATGAATGCCGTTCTAGCTTTGCACTCTTAACCGATAAGAAATAACACAATGTGGTTAAGACAAGCCATATCCCTTGAAAATAACTATTGACGTTTTCTTTTGTTTTTTGTTTTATATATTCTGTTATAGACTATTGAGTATTGAGTTTTTTTTTTTAACCACCGTCTGTTCGGAATTTAGTTATGTTTAAAAGTTTTTTTTTCTCCTTTCCTAAAAATTTATTATGCAAAAACGGAACGCAGGTCCTCCTTTACAAAATTCAAAGTGTAATTGTCTACCTAGCTATACTCGTTAACTAGAACTAGATTATTGGACTTTTTTATTGTATTGGATTTTTTTTTCCAAAATATCAAAATAAGTGATCAAGTAAACTATTTTCTTATAATGGGTGGTTTTTGCTATGTATAATCAAGGAGGTGTTATCCTATGTGGCACAATAATCTTTTGCATCCATCATTTTCTAATCAATGTAAAAGAGGACTTTTTTTACATTGATTATGAAATAATTAATATAAAAGATTATTTACCACCATTTTGCTATTTTGTTTGGGAAAAAAATTCAAAATTGTAAAAAGGTTGGATTATTGATTATTGGCTATTTTGTTTCCAAGTATAATTTTTAAGATATTTATTATAAGTTAACAAATTTATCACATATAATCATTTACGATAAGATGATTATATAAAATTATTTTGAATTGTTAGTGCATAGTAATTCTTCACTTACTAAATATGAGATACATTTATTTTCATGACATTTTTTTAGACTAATTATACATTAATAATTGGAAAGTATCTCACCTAATTTTATCCTTATAAGTCTCTAGCAATCATTTCTTGGATAAATTTATCTGATTTATCATTCTCATCTTTATCAAATAGAGCCCAAATAATTCTGTCAAAAGATATAGTATCATACATGCAACCATTGCCTTCCATTTTTTACTTCAACACCAATGCTTCATCAAACAAGCTTGCTTAACAAATCATCATAAACATTATATGTTAAAATACAGGGACTTGAATCTTGCACCTCCCAATATGTATCTTGCACCTCTTTTTTTTTTTTTTAAACCTAACCTACCCCTTCTATCTTCTTCTCTTTCTTTCTCTTCTTTCTCCAGCAGCAGCTATGCACCCTTCCAGTCGTTCTTTCTTTTCTCCTGCAGCACATCCCGCTTTCCAGTTCTTTTCTTCTTCTCCCACTCCTCTTCTACAACTTAAGTCTTCTTCTTGCAGCCATCAAAGCTTCCAACGCAAAAGTCCCTCTCCTCCTCCAACTTTCCTCGCCAGATACATTTCAACGCTTCCCATTCACGTTGTGGACATGTTTCCAGAACAGGCTTTCTAGAATGACTTTTGTTGCTTCTGGAATGGCCGTTCTAGAAAACCATTTTCCAAAACACCTTTTTCGGAAGCAAAACTTTTCTAAAAAAGCCTGTTCCGGAGTGCACTTGTTGCTTTTGGAATAGTCATTCCAGAAAATAGTTAAATGGCTTTTGGAACAGGTGTTTCAGAATAATTGTTTCAAAACATGTATTCTGAGCATCTGTAGACCTTCCCTACCAGAACCCAACCCCCCACCAACTCGCCACCAAAACCAGAACCCAACCCCCACCCCATGCCAAAAGAGATGAAAGGAACTTACTTACCTTCAATGGCAACAAGGAGGCTGTAGGCAGATGGGGGGTGCTGCCATCGTGGGATGATTCTATTTGTTTCGAATATCGATGGAGGGAGACATGTCATCGCGAGTGGAAGGTGCTGGCATTACAGGGAAGGAGGTGTTAGGGTAGGTTTGTGAAGGAGGGAGATGTTAGGGTTAGGGGTATTGTTCATTAAGGGTAATTTAATAATTTCAAAGATGGTTGGAAGGTGTAGGATACAAGTGTGGGACGTAGGATTCAACTCCCTAAAATACATAGAGAGAGAATCACAAGTGCGTGTAAAAATCCTTAACTTTCAACTGAAATACACCTTCACTTCACCTAAAAAATAGATATGTATGATAATTTATAATTTAATGAGTATATATATATATATATATATATATATATATATATATATATATATATATATTGGAGAAGTGGAAAGATTAGAGAAACATACACAAAATAAATGGAAAGCAAGAATAGAAATAGATTCACATGACTACGAACCAGAAAATATACAGAAAAATTTAAAATTATACCATAAACTCAAAGTATAACTCTCAAACACGACAAACTATCGGGATTAGAGAGATTGGATGAGAAGAAAATGGTTTAATTATGCATAAAAGAAAGCGGACGAGAAAAATTAAGATTTTATTCTCAAAAGAAAGATTACAAGTTGAGAACTCTTGGAATTGTACCTTAAATCCTAAGAAAATGGAAAATTTTGTCTACTAAATGAAGGACGCAGTCCTTATAAAAGACATAAAAAAATATTGTGGATATATATATATATATATATATATATATATAAACAAAGCACAGTTCTTTAATTTCTTATTGAGAGAGGCTTTCAACTAATGCTAAAAAGATTTTTTTTAAAAGGCTAATGGTAAAAAGCTTACTCAAAAAACCTCAGCATAAGTGGTAATTGGAAATTATAATCATTCGTTAATAGGTGCATGAACCACATATATCATGGTTGATTCTATATTAATATGATTAATTTTCAAGCTATAAAAGAAACAATTGAATCATGCTTCTTTTGGTCAATGCAAAATGATTTCTAACTCTGTCTTTTTGACTGAAAAGACATTAACCAATTCCATGTAACATCAATATTGGCTTCTGATAATCTGATTTGTTTATGATGGATAAGTGGTACCCCGCATTCAACCTCAAACTGAAAATCATCCCTAGATATATAATTAAATTGTACCTAAACAAGTGACAGATTGAGAACGATCCCTGGCTTCCCATATAAACCTGGCCCCTTTACCATGATATTCCTTACCTATCGAAAGCCTCGTGTGACTTCTCACTTTGATTTCGTTTGTCTGTTTTCCTTTTCTTCATCTTTATTTCTTTTGGGGAAAACAAAGAGTAAAGAACCTACGTTTAGCTTTTCTAATTATTTTAACCTAATCATGATTGTAAAATGATTAAAACGAAGATTGGTAGTACTATTATTATTTATATTATACGTAATGGGATTTATTTATTTATTATGCTACTTTCTAAGTTATATTGATAATTATTACACCTTTATTAAGTTGGTACGTACATGCCAACTTGAAGAAATTCATCCAAATCAATAAAGATAGTGATGCGGGACCATGTTTTAGAACGATTGGTTTGGTCGCACGTGAAACAGTATGGTTTACTAATTGTTGATTGAATTTCTTTTTTTCTTTTTACAGAAAATTGTTGATTGGATTTTTATGCACTTATTTTTTTTATTAGTTGTTATAGATCCAGGTCTAATTTTTAGTTGAAATGTGTTTTTTTTATATCTTTTTTATATAAAACAATTTCATAACGCTTTTTATTTTATACATTATGTCCTTATTGAATTGATTAAACCCGCATTTTAATTATAGACATTGTAAGGGTTCATTATTTTAATCTTTGGTTTTATAAAATAAAATTATTTTTATTTTTATTTTACAAGAATATTGTTTTATTAACTTTCATTATTACTAGATTAAAATAAAGTAATTAAATTTTTATAAAGTTACATTAAATCAAAAAAATGTAAAATTAAAGTATCTGATATTTCTAATTTTAGAAATTAAAATGAATATTCATTTTCATAAATTTATAGGTTGCCGGGCACCAGCGTTGTTTCTGTAGAAAAAGATACACATGCATTTGAATGAAAGATGTATTTTTCGGTGTAGGTGCACAATCATAATTTCTATCCCTGAAAATAATTTTTGTTTTTAGTTGATTTATATTTTTCATTTTTATTTGATTGATATTTTCTGTTTTTATTTGATTGACAAAGTCAAATAATATTTGATGGCTTAAGCTTAGTCTATTGTAAACTCAATTCATCATGTCAATAGATGAGTAAGGGTAGAGGCAAGACACCCAGACATTTGAGAGTCTCAAGTGACAGTTTTGAGTGTCATATTTGAGCGAGTCTGCGTACTCTACATTTGAGAGATTCTTAGAGAGTTTGAGTGAAACACTTGTACCACTACATTGGTGTGTTTTTGATTTATTATAACTCATATTTGTTATAGTGAATTTTGATTCTAGACTAGGTTCCGTGAGTTTTTCTTTTCTCATATTAAGAAAAGTTTTCTCAAGTAAAACAGATTGATTGTCTCTCTCACTCCCTTTTGATTTATTTCCGCTTTCACAATTTGATATTTAAGGGTCCGTTGATACCAACAAAACTAAACATATATTTGAAATCAAAAACATTTTAGCCATAGCATATACTCCAAATTCCAAAACTTTCAACCAATTATTCATATGTCTATATGTCTGAAAGCTTTTCGTGTACACTTTTCTTCGTACTTGTCTTTTCCTTTTAAGAAATTAAGCTATAAGCTATACACTGTTCAAATTGAACCCTTGTTAATCATTCCACAAAGGGAAATTGGAGCAAAATCGTGCTATCTATCATGTAACTATATAAAGATAAGTATGATTTTGTTATGCTGACCTCATCAGCATCCAAATATTAAAGACTTTAACTATGGTTGATGTCAAATTAGTAAAATGGATAAAATAATTGAAGTAAAGAAGGCTCATGACAAAAAGAATAATTGAAGAAGCAAGAGAGAAGAGCATCTATAAAGATCAAGTGTCCAAAATTTGGGTTTTTATGTAGAGGAGTGCTAAGAAGATATTTTATAATACATCCCTTCAAACACCAAACACATTTTTTTAAAATTTGTTAAAATTTATTAAAATTATAAGAGAGATAATAATTAAATATAATGTGAGACCCACAAAATTTTGTCATTTTCAGTAAATTTTAACAAATAAGAGATAATGTATATAAAAAAGTGTGTTCCTAATATTTTTCTTTTATGTAAGACTATCAATTCTAGTTGAGTTTTACTCAAGAATAAAAAGGAAAAGATAAAATCAATAGCAAATCAAAATAAAAAGTGTTTTTAAGTGGGGATCAAGTTTTAATTGAAAGAATCGATTTCTGATTAGAGGAATTGATTCCCATGAACAAGAATTAAGTGTAATTTTGTGAAATCAATTTTTGAATATAAAAATGCCATTGCATGAAGTTGATTCTAGGTTGAGGGAATCAATTTTCTTGTTTGAATTGACTCCTAGACGCCGAATCAAAATTAATTTGAAGAGGTTTAATTTTACTCGTTGTTTGATCTTTTTTCTAATCAAATCTTATCATTGAGGATTATGGAATTAATGATCTTTATCTATTTAACTCTTGTACAAGAATAGGACAATTCATTGAAAATAATAAAGAGTGTAATATTGAAATTGAGAATTGGGGATTTATCTTGAGCCAAGACTTTTGTGAGGATTGTGAGGCAATAAAGCTTCAATTTGTTTTATCTCCACTGTAAAGTGATTTAGAGCTTTTGATTTACTATTTGTGAAATCCTAGGTAGGCTTTCTGGGTGGTCTTAGGAAAGGGTTTTTCATAGATTTTGAGAGTAAGCTTTTTCAAGTTTGTAGGGTGAGTTTTCCTGTGGTATCCTAGGGTAGGTTTTACTTGTGGGTGATTACAGAGTGAAATGAGGTTCACTCCTAGGGGCATTCCAAGGTTGAGTTGTCAAGGTAGGTTTCCTTTAGTAACGTTTGTGCATTGCAACCTCTAATCAATTAGTGGAAAACTTCCAGGCAAGGATTGACTCCTAAACATAAGCTAGGTTGACTGAACCAATTTAAATTAAATCCCATGCATTCTTCTCAAGCCCTTATCTGTTTATATTTGCTTATAATTGAATGGTCTGCTTTGGCACTTTCTCCAATACTCTAAGACTTTGTTTGGGAGAGAGATTTTGGAGGGGAAGGGGGGGAAGGGAAAGGTTTAGGTACAGACCTCTCCTTGTTTGAGAGTTTTAATTTTTGAGGGAAAGGATTTGAGGATTTTCAAAACTCCTCTGAAATCTTTCAAAGCCTTAAAATTGTTGTTCCCCCTATTTGAGGGGTTTTTAGAAGGAAAAGTAACTAAAATTATTATCTTATATAAGCAGTGTAAATAAAATTACTATCTTACCCTAGTCAATGTAAAATATAGAATGTATTAATTTTTTAAATAAGGAAAAAATTATAAAAATTTCTTATTAAGTCTCTATTTCCTTCTCTTAATATATTTTTAACTCCCAAACAAGGAGAAGAGAACTTCCCTCATTTTCCTCCATTTCCTTCCCCTCCCTTCCTCTTGAATCTTTTTCCTTCCCTTCCCCTCCTAACTCCCAAACAAAGCCTAAGAAACATGAGATTTGACATGTAATTTGTTAATAATGTCCAACGCAAATAATGGGAATCATCCTTAAAGGTGTTTCTCGCGTTTCAACATGTAAAAATTACTATCATAGTCTAAGAGAAAATAATTTAAATAGGTCATAAAAGCCTTATATGCATACTTTAAAATGTGTAAATGTAAAGATTTGTCAATATTGTGATGAGTAATCCCTGTTAGAGAATAAAGTTAATTATTTTTAATGTAGTTTTTTTTTCTAACTACTTCATCCATCTTATTATAATTATTGTCTTTGTTTATTTTATATATACTAATAAAACTTGATAAATAAATGAAAAAGAATAATAATTTTATAAAATTAACTTTATCATTATTAATTTATTTTTAATTTTTGTTACTCATATTATTAATATTATTAGGGATATAAGTTAAAAATTAATTAATATCATATTAAAAATCTAAAAAGACAATTATTTAATGATATTTTTTCTTTTTATATGATAATTATTATAGCACAGGGGAAGTACAATTTTTTTTTCAATTCATAGAAATTTAACTTAAAATTTTATTTAAAAATCTTGAACTCAGTTTCACATCCGTTAATTTAATATTGATATTCAATACGTGAATACAGTATGTAAGGTTGCAGAAAAAAGTAAATTCAAATTAATTACTGGAATACGTTAAAGAAGCTTAAAGACATCACATTAATGCAGAATTAAGGCTCATTAAATACGTTGAGAAAATCTCCCAACCAAAAAAGATTAAAAAACATGTAATAAACACATGGGAACAAGTAATATTAAACACATGGAAACAAGGAGAAATAAGATTTGTTCTACCGTCTAAAAGAAGAAATTATTTTATTAAAATAAACAAAATTATGTTATTTATGATTTTTTTTATACATACATATTATTTTCATAATAAATATTTTATCTTTTTCTTAACTAATGTCGTGAAAATACATATGAAGATACTACTATTTTAATCTGCTGAGTTCATTCTATCGACTGCATTGATTAACATGGTGGTAGTAAAACGCTTCAGCCATACGTGACATTGAATATTGCTTCTCCTTAATTAGGATGTTACTGATACCGAATAAAGGTTGGGTCAAGAACAGTGGGGACATAACATTGTGTCCGTAGGTTCCTTCACTCAGTGCAAACATTTCACCACACACTTTTTTCAACCCCAATCATCGCTGTTAACTTGGACTATATTTCAAAGAAGATAAACATGTGATTTTCTTTCAGTTCCTTGCCTTCTATGGGGTTGAACCTGGAGCACAACCATAACCATAACAATTTTATCATTTCATGCACAGTAGTAGAAGTTATTATCCTCTGCTCAGCTCACCCTATATAAATCCCCTAATTACGGCAACTTAAAAACCCACCAAATTTTCCTTACGCATTCTCATTGGGTTCAGTGAGAATTCTTTCTTTTGTTTGCAACTCATTAAAGTTAATGCCTTTCACGTCCATTCACACTGTTGTCAGTTCTCATAGAGAGATCTAGACACTTTAACCATTTGGGGTGTGAAGAACAATCAAACTAACTTGTGGGGTGTGTGTGAGGTTCAGCAATCTTCATCAAGAGTCACTGAATTGGTGACCCTTTGATCAAAGGGCCAAAAGGGTACCCGGGAACCTCCCCAATCGGTTGAATTTCGCCCCTCCAAATAATGATGTTTGGAAATAGCCTGTTTTATCCCATTCTGGGTTTTGCATCCTTTGTGGTTTTCATTTACATGTCTTTTGGGGGCATAAAGTTCAGTTTTTTGGAGGAAGGGCCAGAATTGAGCTTTGTGGAGAGAAATGGAACACAGTTTGTGTTGGATGGAAAAGCGTTTTATGTGAATGGGTGGAACTCTTACTGGCTAATGGTTCAGTCGGTGGATGTTTATTCGAGATCCAAGGTTCGAGAAATGATGAAAACCGGTGCTAAGATGGGTCTCACCGTGTGTCGAACTTGGGCTTTCAATGATGGAGACTACAATGCCCTTCAAACTTCCCCTGGTCGTTTTGATGAACAATCTTTCCAGGTAATTTTGTTTGTTCCTCGTCGTTTTCTAGTTTTCTAACATGTTGCTACGAGAATTTTCGCGATTCTGTTTTGCTGTGCTTTTTTTGAGTTTCATATCGGATACCGACACAAATTTGTGTAGTTTTGGGCGTGCGTGTGTGGAGTGGTGTTGTGGGATATTGCTTTTTGGTTTTTGGGGTTATTTTTTCCCTTAATTTCTTTGCAGCCTTCTCAGTTTTTGTTCTTTTCTTTTTTAATTGGGGTTGAATGTTTGTGATTGTGTATATATCTTGGTGTTTGCATAACTGGGGATCAGCGCGTGGTTGTGATTGTATCATTGTGCGGTGGAAGCTACCAAATTAGGCATCATTTGTGGAAGGAATAGTCTTGGGTTGTGATAGTTGTAAAATATGACACGAATCATGACATAGTTGTGTCTTCAGAGCTCAATATTATAGTTTTAACTTTTTAAGTTAATGGATCGTGGGAAGCGATAGAATAAAAAAGAAAAAGTAGTACGCAGTATCCTTTGTGGTTAGTATCTATAAGCAGAATCAAATGAAAATATAATAGTCTTATTTATTTAAGCTCCTAAAACTGTGTTCATTGGCTAGATTATTCAAATTGAACAGCGAAATTGTCCCAAAAATGGTGTCGGTGGTGTTTCTGATTTTTGAAAAGAAAAAGAAAAAAACACCATTTAATGAGACATGACAAAATTGAAAGGTATCTGAAAGAAGCTTTGGATATGTATGGCTTACTTAATCTGCTCTTGCTTTATGCCTGATTAAATGAAAAATGCTTTATGTTGTATTACAACTGGTAATTCTTTTTGCTCATGTGGAAACTGTTAAGCAAGTTGTTTATTATTATTATTATTATTATTATTATTATTATTATTATATGAAAGAGAATCATGCTGAGGTTTGATGGTGATTGGTGACAGGCCTTGGATTATGTCATAGCAGAAGCAAGGCAACATGGAATTAGGCTCCTTCTTAGCTTAGTGAATAATTTGCAAGCATATGGTGGGAAGAGTCAGTATGTCAAATGGGCATGGCAAGAAGGGGTAGGGTTAAGTTCGTCCAACGATTCCTTCTTCTTTGATCCATCTATCCGTACTTATTTCAAGAATTACATCAAGGTATGACATGTCTATTTATCTGTCTTTCTTTTCTTTATTTTTTCCCCCTGTACCCTGCCTTTCTAGCATAAACAAAGGCCTTTAATTATCATCTGGCATAGATTCATTAAATTAAAATTTATACAATTTCTCTAAATCAATAGTTTGATTAACAAAGAAGAAAAATAGTATTTTAAATAAAATTATTAGAATAGCAGTGGCAATAGACAGAGACTGTTAGACACTCCCCTAGACAAGTAGTTCTTGTCAGAAATATAATATAAAGTAATAAAATTAGTCATATGCTTTCACCTAATAGTTTAAGCTTTTGGAATATAACATGTATCAAAGCAAGGGAGAGAAAGATAAATGGAGCTTGTAAGAGGAGGCGTTAGAAATATAACATAAAGTAATAAAACCATTCATGCATCTTCACATCATACCTTAAGCTTTGGAAATAATTGGTTCGTGACAATTTTGTTCTACCATTGTACTAATTAAATGCCTGATTTTTTCCACCCTATAAGTTTCTCCTAGGGAAGAATTGGATTAAGACCTCTATAATTTTGAAAAAAATGCATAATCTCAATCATTCCTTTAATTTTAATATTTTCTAATTTTAATATTAAAAAGGAGGGGAAAGCTTGCATGAATGGTGAGATTAATAACAGCACAGTGTGCAGTTCTTTTTCCAAACTGCAGGAGATCCATTACCCATCAATACAGTGGTGCGGCCTTGTTGAGAAGCAAAGAATGAGATGACTAATCCATGAATTTTATTTTTAATACAACAAATAAATAAATAATCTTATTTTCTGAGGCTTCATCTGTAACCCATTATTTATGACATCATATGAAGCTTGTATTCCCTGCTTCCCTGTATCAAAAATACTCCTTCATGTACCATCTGTATTGTAGGACTCGCATTTATTTTTTTGTACTGGTCATTTCAATTTTAGTTGCATGTTTGTGATCCTTGAAGCTGTTCTTAAGATTAATTTATATACCTTGAAACTGTTATTAAGATTACTTCCCTTTGAATTTTTCTGCAGACTGTCTTGACAAGGAAAAATACTATCACCGGAATTGAATATAGAAATGACCCCACCATTTTTGGTTGGGAATTGATTAATGAACCTCGTTGCATGTCTGATCCTTCAGGTGACACTCTACAAGTAAGTCCTTTACCTTTGCTTCAACCC
>PYAF01004402.1:2918353-2945518 GCA_007407185.1 Glycine tomentella | reverse complement strand
GGGGGGGGGGGGGGGGGGGGGGGGGGGGGGGGGGGGGGGGGGGGGGGGGGGTAGAGAAAGAGGGCAGTGTTCATTCTATTTTATTTTACATAACTAAATATAGGCCTTACTTAATTGTGATAAAATTGCAGGGATGGATAGACGAAATGTCAACTTTTGTCAAAATGATTGACAAGAACCATCTGTTGACTGTGGGTCTCGAAGGTTTTTATGGTCCAAACGATCCAAAAAGTTCAACTGTCAACCCTGAGCTTTGGGCATCCAGACTTGGATCTGATTTTATTCGGAACTCCAAAATATCACACATTGATTTCGCCTCTGTTCACATCTATCCCGACCATTGGTAAGCATTCCATGAATGCTATGTTCTTTAATTTTGGTTTTGCTTAGTGTTATACAAAAAATGGACTAAAGAGAAATGCCACGGAGGACAACCTGCAGAAGGAAAGGTTTCAAGGTTATCTCATAAGATTGTCGTGTTTAAGTGATCAACTATTTATTTATGCATATGCCCTTTAAAATCTGTTTTCCAAATTGTATCTAGAACTACACATTCAGATTTATGTAGCTATTTTTTTGTACTTTGCCGTTGATTTATTTATTAACTTTTTCATAGGTTTCATGAGCAAGTATTCGAAGATCAACTGAAATTTGTCTACAAGTGGATGCTTTCCCACATTGAAGATGGTGACGAAGTATTGAAGAAACCCGTCTTGTTTTCTGAATTTGGACTATCAGAAACGAACCAGAACTTTTCCTTGTCCGACCGGGAAAAAATGCATAGAGCTGTTCTAGACATAATATATAAATCTGCTAAAAGAAACAGGTCTGGAGCAGGTGCTCTAGTTTGGCAATTCCTAGTTGGGGGAATGAAGGAGTTTTCTGATGAATATGGGATGGTCCCATGGGAAAGTTCGTCAACTCCCCATGTATTTATTGAACAGTCTTGCAGATTGGCCAATGCTAAGGGATGGACTCAACTGGATGTAAGTTTCAAAGAACATTGTTAACAGAAACAGTGGAAAACAGTTTGCAAAATGGAATTGAAATCGTGATAAGATACTATCATTTCTTGGGGTCACATGGCTGGTTTTGTACAATATCCTTCTGGTTTCAACTTTTCATCACCAAATATTGGAGTGGAGTGATTAGTTGAGTACATGTGATAGCTTGAATTACATTACCGATTCTTATAAACAAAGTTCAATTCAAATTGTGTCATACTGATAAACATAATCTACAAAGAAGACCCATGTAGATATGAATGTAATTATTAAGTTAATTCATTAAAAATCCAATTTATTCCGTGAGTTGTATGCAGAGCACTATGAAATCATTGCAAAATATAATGCCATCTGCTTTCATTCATTCATGCATGTCTTACTGCAAAATACCAATTGTTGAACAAACCCTAAATCTTGAAACTTACACAGCATGGCTAACTGGACAATAATAAAAGGAAAAGGAAAACCACAATTTTATCAAACATCTAATTACAAGACGGTTAATTGGACACACGCTTAGCCAATCTGGAAGAAGTTCTAACCCCAGGGCTCTTCTCAGCTTCACTTGCACTCTTCTTTCCTTTGGTGTTTGATTTCTCAGCCACTTCAACCACCGTTTTGTTACCAAGTTCACCATTCTTAACCAATTTCCGACCACGAGTCGTCTTCAACGACGACACCGTATCTGACTCATCGTTCTCCAGGGCAACCCTGTCAAAATCATCACCAAGCTTCTTCACCAAGCCGCTCCTCCGGACACTGGTCCTCCGAACCACAACTCCTTCTTCCTCTTCTTCCTCTTGGATCAGATCCATGTACCTTCGCCGTTTCGTCATGATCGGAGCCGGTGGAGTCAGAGGGGAAGCAGCTCTTTTGGATCTGCTGAGATCGGCGCGTGCCGGTGGGCTTGGGCTTGGGCTTGGGCTTCGAGCCTGGAACTTCTCGCGCTGGGAGCGGAGCCTTTCGACATTGCCTTCAATTTTGCCTTGGAGACGGAGGCGCTTGAAGCTGAGGCCGCCCATGGACCAGTGGGCCTCTTGGGCCCAGGACATGAGTGGGTCGTTGACGGGAACGGGTGGGTCGACGCGGTGGTCGTTGAACTTGACGTCGGTGTATACCCGAGGTCGGGGGAGGCTAGTGCCGTAGAATTTCCCAGGACCAAGAGAAACTACCATCGTTTGAGAAGGGTTAGGGTTAGGGTTAAGGTTAGGGTTGGGAATGGTGACAATTATGGTTTTGCTAAATGGGGATCGGAGAGGGAAGATGATGGTGAAAGCGCGAACAAGGGTTGAGACTTGAGAGGGTCTTTAGGGTGTGATTGTTAAATAGGGAATGAGAATGAGAAGGTTGTGAAGGCGGGAACACGGCCCTTGGCGGGATAGGTTGGCGCTCAACGGCTGAAAATTTTGTGCCTTTTCGCTAATGGGCTTGGGCTTCTTTATCCGAAGAGAAGGTTTTTCTGAGGATACACTATGCAATTTTCTTCATACACTATATAAAAGTTTAAAATGGCAAAAATATCCCTCTCAGCAGTTTTTAACTCCATGGTATTCAAACATAATGGTATATGCTGTTGTGTTTTATTTTGTCCGAGTTTGCTTCTCCAACCATTACCAAACTAATACCTATTCTGTTTAGTACTTCAGGTGCTTCTGTTGCGTATAATGTAAATCCCGTAGCGGATCAATTCCAACGAGCCAACAAATAAATATTTATTAATCTTATTAATATTGAACTTGGTAAAAAAAAGGGGTTTAATAACTGAAAAATATGGGGAATCAATGCTTCGGGCCGAATAGAATAGAGCTTACCTCCAGCACCTGGCTTTATCCGGCGCATATTAGCTTAGCTGCGCTTAATAGGTCGGCTTCCTCTCTGACGGCCACTTTCCTTACCTTACCCACGCTACACTCCCACTCCATTGTAGAGTTGTTGATTGTGCATTTGTGATTTGTGGTAGTGAAGATTAGTGTTCGCCTTCGTCGGAGTCGAGCTAGTGGTGCCTAGGGGTTGCTGGTCGTAGTTGGTGGTTGATTGTGGTGGCATCGAGGTAATGATAGATTTTTGATTTCATACGGATCAGCTAATTCATATAGTTCATATGGATTAGCTAATCCATATGGTTCATAAGGGATACACAAAGGAGACGGGTTGAACGGACAGATTAACTTTGGTGGGACTGAGTATTCATGGGATGTGACTTTGTTTTTTGTTTTTACATTTCCCTTTTTATACTTTGCAGTGACCTTTTAATTAAGTTCAAATATTCAGTTTTTGTATTTGTGACAATGTTAAACAATTGTTGGACTAAGAATAACATTACTAAGTAGTTTCCTACACATTATATCCATTCGTACTGCATATTACACAAATATTGGAGTATTATAGTTCATTTTTTGTTGGTTTACAAAAAAAACAGCACACATAATTTTTTAATCGTCTCCTAAATTGACATGGTCAGTGCATAAGGTTATGGAATCACTATACAGCCTCATTCGATCAATATAAGGAGCTGATCAGTGTTTGGCTTCATTGGAATAATGCGTCGACCAATCGAATGCGGTTAATGGGATATGACAATGGTCTTGTAGTTCTACCTGTTTAAACAACATTAGAGACATAAATTCATAGAAAATACAACATGAATTTCATTAACTAATAGTAAATTTACAATTAAAACATCCAAATTTCAAAAATATAATATTCAAAATAATTAAAATAAATCATAACATACCTAAGTATCCAATTTATCCATACTAAATCTTCCCCGAATTTTAGAAGGGATACACAATTTTTTTAAAAAAATCATTTTAAACCATTATAATCCTTTTTAAATTTTATTTCAAAAAATTATTTAAAAATATACCTGCCATATAGGCCATACGGATTAGCTAATCCGTGTGAACTATATGGATCAGTTGATCCGTATGAACCATATGGATTAGTTAATCCGTATGAACTATACGGATCAATTGATCTGTATGGAATAAAAAATTTGTCATTACCTCGCTGCCACCACAACCAACCACCAACCACGACCAGTAACCCCCAGCCACCGCCAGCTCGACTCCGACAAAGGCGAATACTAATCTTCACTACCACCAACCACAAATGCACAACCAACAACTCTACAACCACCAAAATAGAGCACAACAGCATATACCACTATGTCTGAACACCATGGAGTTAAAAGCTGCTGAGAGGGTATTTTTGCCATTTTTAACTTTTAGATAGTGTATGAAGAAAATTATATAGTGTATGAAGTAACACTCTTTTCTGAGCCACTGTTAAAACAAATATTTGATTTTTAACTATCAATAAATTTTAATAATTATAAAAAATATATTTAAAAGAGAATGTTAAAGAGTATATTACTATTATTATTATTTATTTATTTATTATTATTATATATTAAAATAATTGTGTATTAATAATAACTTTATTTTTTACTTAATGGATAATATTTTTGTTCTAATTACAAATATGTTACATAATGGGGGTCATTATGTCCAAGGGATTGTCAACTTTGAAGTTTTGTTTTTAAAAGACACTTTGGTGTATTAGAGGAGGAAGATGTTTATAATATACTATTGGCATCAATTTCTAAGGGATGTGAAACTATCTTCTGTTTATCAAATTTCAAAACAATAACCCTTGGTAGAGGCTAAGGGGTTAGAGGACATGTTAGTCATTGTGTGTGGCTTAAGTCCACCTTCTAATGTCATTGTTTCAATATCAAGTCCACTACATTGTCAGAGTCACCGCATCCAAAGTATTGTGTGATTTGACACTAGTTTAAGACTCACATTTTTTCTATAATAAATTTTGCATTATTTCATTGATGTTGTCTATTGTCTTTCAAACAATTCATAGAATAAAAACTTATCTTGTAACTTAAGTGTTTGTCATGTTTTGTTCTCTTTGTGTTGCGAATCAAACACACACTAAGTGCCCAAGTGAGACACTCATATTACACATGCCATACACTAGGATGGTTCAAATGTATAATTTTGAATAAGGGTTAACTATGTTTTTTAGTCCTTAGACTTTTTCAGAATTTGTTTTTAGTCTTAGAACAAAAATTTGACTAGTCAAGATTTCTTAAGTTTTTTCTATTAAGGTTTTGTCCATATATCTATTTGTATTATTAAATGATGATGTGGTGTTAACTTTGTTATTATTTTATTATGTTTTGTGGTGGTTGAAAATTGTAGAAATTGCTTACATGAAGTTTTTAAAAGGTATTTATAAAAATTTACGACCAAAAATTAACAAAAATTGATTCTCTTGTCTTTTCCTCTCATTTTTTTTCTTCAACAATGAATCCCATAACCAAAGAGGCAAAAAATCCTACTCAATAAATCCAAAGTTGCTAAAACCTAAAAACAAACATGTAGTCAATTTCAATTAAATATCTAGCAACTAACTCAGACCTATATACTAAAATTGAAATAATAAACCCCTAAATGACCAAAACATTTTTGCTTGTGCGCCTCAGATGATTACCTCACTAGAGGCCATCAATGGCGGCATAATGGAGGTGTGAAGACTTTGGAAATTGAGGAAAAGGAGAGGTGGCTTATGGTGATGACATTAAGGTCTTAATAGAGGAAGAGGTGGAGGCTCACAATTACCCCGAATTCCCCACCTTAGATCAAATATTGATCTCTTCTTCCTTTTACCTTTTTCGTGAATTCTTGATTTTTTTTTTCTTTTGATGCTCACCATGTATGACACTTAGTGTTTTTCCTTTTTTAGGATTAGGGGTGAGTTGTGTCTCGCTTAGGGTTCCAAAGTTTGTCCTTGTGAATGGAACCCCGTGTTAAGATTCAATTTCATTTTTAGGTTCTTGGTTTTTCAAAAGAAGATAAATTGTGTTGACTTTTAGTAGCTAGATATTATTTTCAAAGCATTACCTGAGCAATTTATGATAATGTTTATGGTTAGAAATGAGTAGTTTGAAAATATAAAATAAAATAAAAACATCATGTCATCATTTAGCAACACAAATAAATGACAAAACTAAAACCTTAACAAAAAAAATTTAAAGAACCTTGGGTAGTCAAACTTGTGCCTTGGGATTAAAAGCATAATTATGAAAAAAGTTTAGGGACAAAAAATATACTTAATATTTAAAATGATTATCCTGAATGAGAATATTTTTAGGAGTTAGTCTTCAACAAAATTGATTTTAAATTTTTTCTTAAATTCTCAACTCTTCATATTTTTTTTTCATTATTATTACTTGTTGAGAATAAAAAATAAATGTCATTTCTTGTAAATTTATTTGACACATGATTTTCACTCAATTTCCCTATGTTTCCTCCTATTTTAACATGGTATCTAGAGTCTTAGGAATAACGAAAATTGCACTCCATCAAGGACCTACTATCCTTTATACTCACCATACCATTTTCGATGATCTTTTGTCACTTTTCTCCCAGTTTTCAACAATTTTTTCCCTTTTCTGGCAGTTGTCTTCCATTGGAGCTCTGGTCAGCCAATGACCCACCACCAGCACCACTGTCCATTGATCTACACGATGGTGGTGACAATGAACTATGATTTTATTAAACATATGATTTTATTTAAAACTATGATTTTTATATGTAAAAAATACATTAATTTTAGTGTAATAAAATACATTAATTTTATAACAATTAATTTTTATCTAATAATATATATTTTTACATATATAAATTTTAAATAAAAATCATGATTTGAATAAAAATCATAAGTTCATATACATTAAAAATTTTAATGTAATAAAATCATAGGTTCATATACATTAGAAATTTATATATGTAAAAAGATACATTATTAGATAAAAATTAATTGTTATAAAATTTATTATGTAAACTTATATGTGTATTAAATATACATTAGAAAATTTTAATGTTATATATAGTGATATTAATTATTTTTTAACATAAATGACCTATTAGTTTAATTGACTAGAAAGTTGTGTTAGTAACGCGAAGGTCGCATTTTAAATATTGGTATTACGCTGTTTATGCTTGATGTATTAGAAATTCGTTTAGTGTAGGAAGTAAATGCTGCCAAAGAAAGAGTTTTATTTGATGGGCCGTTATACTTGCATATCCATTTGTTTTCAAACAAGGTTTTTTTTGGGGGTATCTTTAACCATTCTTCTTAAGGAATCAATAAATGATTTTTTTAATCATTATTGGAGATGTATTAGAAATTACAAAGCAGTGTATTGTAATAATTTTTAATAAAAATATTTCACTTTTAGTTTTTTAATCGATGTCCTTAAAATATTAGTATTTTTCTATATTATATTACCATCTCCATTGACCTAGATCTACACAATAGGAGGTGTAAAACAGATATAGACTGACTTACAAACTCAACAGATCTAACTAAATCCAATTACAATTTAACCATTTGGTTTGACTAACGAAATTATAGTTGGATCAAGTATCCAGTTTCAAAATTAATTAGTCCAATCCAACTCAGCCTACATTTAATAAAAATAATAATAATAGTTTAAGTTATCTATCAATGGGTATTATGTAACTCCCATCCAGTGTATACTGCATTATGTATTTGCTAATTTCTTTTTATTTATATTTTAGAACATCAAATCTTAAAAGTATCTAAAAACTCATTTCACAGATAAGCCTTTGAGTGAGATTCAAGACTCTAGACTCTTTTAATGTAGTCTTTCTCTTATTTTAGTTTAATATTTTATTCTTAACATTTTAACATGAAATTTTCACTGTAATTTCAATTCATATAATAATCTCTTCCTATTTTCAAGCATTATACTTGTCCTTCTCACTATTATTATATTTTCTAACAAATCTTATAAATCTTCATATTATTTTATAAAAAATTAAATGAAAAAATAAACATTAATGTCTTAAAAATATAAAACATATTTAATACTTACCATAAGAAAAATTAACTCAAAGATGTTATAGAAAAATTAGAATTATTCCGTTTTAATATATTACAAATACATTTGAGTTTCATGAAACTTTGAGATGAGATTTGGCATGTAGCTCCATTCCCATTCCAAATCGCCAAACTCGTAACGTGAAGGAATTCTGATTCCCAAGGCATAGATTTCCACAACCAATGATAAGGCTCAAATTCTATGCTGTTATTCTGTTGCGGACATAGGGTTCAACTACTCCAAAACGCATAAAGTAAAAAAGTGAAGATATATATATATATATATATATATATATATATATATATATATCTGTAGTTAATTTAATTAAAGTATTTACTTTCTACTGTATATGTCACTACATGTCCTCAAATGCATAAAGTCAAACCCAAGCACATATCACATGTCCTTAAACGGTTGTACCAAAGAGCCACATTAATGGAACTAAATATAACTTGCAAACAATTTGCGCTGCTACCAAACTGTATTGATAGTATATAAATAAACAAATCAAACCCTGGCAGATTAAAAAAAGACAGTTGCCATTACAACACAGACTAACAAGACAGATATCAATGTACCAAAAAAGAAAAAGAGTAAATGTATCAAAAAAATAGACAGATATCGAGTAGCCCCGTGGAATATAGCATCCTGCCACTATGATTTAATAATTCCATTCAGCACAGAATTGATGACGTGCTTTTTCCACAAATAAAGGAAATGCAAATTATTATATGTTTGCATTTCTTCCCATCTCGTTCCGTGCTTTCTGGTCTATCGTACGGTAATACCAACACGAGATATAAAATAAAACACATGAAAGATCAGAATGAGGTGGAATCCTTCGTGCATTCTGTAAACAACAAAGATTACATGAGTGACTTTTTAGTATTAAAAATAAATAAAACAACAAAGATTACCGATTCACGTTGTGAAGTTTAACTGTTTTACCTGCGAAGTGATTTTATGAAGTTTGTGTACTGGAAGGCTCATTTTGACACAATTCAGCACTCAACATATGATGAAGAAGAGCATCAACCCTCTGGCTTCGTGTTTTTGTGCTGCAGCAAATCAATATTGTTAAGAGTATAAGACCACCATCAATCTGAGTTCAACTAACATTAGCTTCTAGGTTCAATTGGTCTTTCCACAAGGTATTAGATCATGATTAAGTGGATAGGAAGACAATCATTAATTCATTATCATTTAATTCCTTAAAATTAAATTTAAGGCATAAGGTATAATAAGCCTGTGCGTTGAAGAATACACTTCAAGCCAAAGGGCTTTTGTTTCAGGCAGCCTGTTAGGGATATATAACTAAACTATTCGTGTGCTTTCACCTAACAACTAAAAGCTTTTAGGATGAGTTGGTCTTTGATATATAAAAGAAGCAGCTTATTGTGCACACAAATATCGACGGCTATACATACCCAATAGACCGCTTTCGATATTTATCTCCTTCAACTTCCTGTACAGAGATGGCAAATATAGAGTGAGATTTAGAACATCTTGTTAAAGCTATTTGTGTAAATTTAACAAACAATCTGAACGTGTATGTATTAATGGCGTTAAGAACAATCAGAAACTGATAAAACACCAATTAATAAACCAATAAAATATAATACTAAGCATAGAAATCACATATAATATAACAGTATACTTGCTGTTCTAAAGACAAAAGTCTCCTACAAATAGTGTTCTCTGCCCACAAACAGCAAATAACAAGTTAACAACACACTTTCCCTACTATAAGATATAATCCTAAAAATATTTGCTTTAGAATCAAGAAATAAGCAGTATCCAAGTAAGGGTAAAAATATTCTGGGTTCAAATTCAAGTTTCATTGATACCCATTATTCATGAAAATAAATAAAAACATCTTTCACACACATCCATCGATAATATTAGGATAATGATTGTTGCACATGGTAAGGCATGATCATAATTACAGCAATTCAGAAAAAGTTGCAGTGAAGCTCAGTTTGTTTTCATGTGGCTGACAGAGGAGTCAGTGATCATGTGTGAGTATCATTACTAATAAGTAGTGAATTTTTTTGTGGTCACAACTAACAATAGACAAATAAGTTTACTATTTTTCCAGGAGTAGTAAGAAGTAACCACTGATTTAAAAACATGGTAAGAATTATAAAAGTTACAGTATTTGTTCCCAATCATTGCATTTGATATGTATCACTCTACAACTAGGTGCAACCGTTTAAAATTTTATTGTCTAACTGAACTACATATCATTTATTAGTTAATGCTTAAACATGGCTGTTTGAAAGACTCCACAATTTATAATTCCTTATTGGTAAGAGTTCACGATTAAATACAAACCTTGTCATTTCCTTCACAAGTTTCTGATGACTCAAGTTCCATTTCGGCAAAGAATGCCTCCAAGACAAAAGCAATAATCTGAAATGCAGGAAAGACAGAATCATTTCTAACTTATTAAGCATAAACAATGTACTAAGATGGTACAATTTAGGAAGTGGTATAAAAATCCAGGCAATTTCATTCCCTTTATAAAAATATTAACGTTTTTGGGTTTGGGTTAGGCCTAACTCAACTCCATAAGTTAGCTCATGACTCATGAAGTGAGGATTGCCTAAGTTGATATTGTAAGAGTCGTGGAGTCATGTGGATTTTTGGACTATTGAGGTCGCCCAATATCAGATCCATGATATGCCATCATGAGTTGGGTTGGACCTAACTCAATCCTAAAAGCTAGCTCATGAGATAAGAATTCTCTTAAGCCTTTATAAGTTATTATAAGTCGGATCCCAACAAAAACGATTTCTTATTACTGTTTTCTATTAAATAAATTTTATAAGTTGTGTTTAATTTAAAGAATTAGAATTGTGCATGTCCATATGAGAAACACTGTAACTTCACAATGTTTTCATTTCTGAGATATAATTTGTATTCCATAAAATTGACAATGGAATTATAATGTATTAAATAAGGACAGAGTAAACCATACCAAGTTCAACAGCAGCAAAACAGTAATTAAGTAGAAGCTAATGAAGTACAAATAGGTCCAAGAAGTCCCAGTTAATTCCTTGTAGCTCTGAAACAGAAAACCACAAAATCTGTGGTAAGTGAATATTGAAGTCATAATTTGACAATATCATAGATGAAGATTTCATATAACAATTGATTGCAACAACTAACGGAAGTGAATAAACATCCTATAATATGACATTACTCACATGCAGCAAGTAATTTATACATATTTTAGATTATTGTTAATTTCAATAATAGTGCTTTACAAACAACCCAGCATGGAATGAACAATGCACAAAGTGCACAAAATTGTTAATTTTCTTATAGTTTCAAGCTGCCATAAACAAACTCCAGGGACTCAATTACAAAAAAATTACAAGATAAAGGACTTAATTACATTTTTTTTAGTTTAAGAACCTAATTAAAAATTCCCAAAAATTCGGGGACCTACCGGTGTATTAAACTTATTAAATTCAAATATTTGGCATATGATCTTTAGTCCCATGAAGAAGAGGAGAGGCCAAGAAGAACATTGAAGGAAGAGGTCAAAGGAGGTCTCATGGTAAATAACATTGTTAAAACTTTGGTCTTTAACCAAGCCGAATGGCATCTTGTGATTCATTTAGCGAACTTCACTTAGTAAGATAAGACTTTTGTTGTTCTTGTATTTTCAATAAATACTACTGGGACCAGAAAACTAACCGAGACAAATTGTTATACAAACATAGGAATATATATTAGATAACAATGGCAGCTACTGCAACAACTATTAGACTCATTCCCTCACAAAGAACCAAAAGATCACACTGTAAGTCAAAAAGGATAGGTGACAGAATACATACCGTCATTACTTCATCCCAGGTTGCCGTGACAAGAAAATTGAAAAGTGTCACAATTCCATTTGGGTAATCATTGAAATTGAAAACCAAATAGCTATTTTCTGTCAAGAATGATACTCCAAGAAAAACATTTACCCTAGAAATAATTCCATTTCAGAAGCAACATATGTGCCAGAATTAAATTCACACCTGGATGTTGACCAACCCCACCTTCACCCCCGAGAAAAAAATGCCATGTTTAGTGAACATAACGAAAATATATGAGCTTGAAATTTGTGTGGGTGTGAAGGAAGATACATACTCCCTTCCGGTCTCTATTATGACAAAAAAAAAATTGATTTCACACTTAAGAAATTAGTTAATTTCATTAAATTATGTTAATCCCAAAACAAAAATAAACCTTTTTTTTTTCCTAAACTACCCTTCATTGGAACTTAACAACATAAAAAAGTCGTTGGCCCTATTAAATGAAGGGCATTTTGAAGATAGTCTCATTAAATAAGGCAAAGTTAACTTTTGCTTATATTTGAGACCAAAAAATAAGCATTTTTTTGTTGCTTATAATAGAGATCGGAGGGAGTAATTATTACTGGATCAAACCAACCACGACAGGCTTAAAGGAGACAATATTATAGATTATCAAAGGATACTCATTTTCAGCAAGAGCTGTTAATTCCAATTCAGGGTTTCCAGCATTAACGATTCCACCAAAAATCTGCAGATACAATGAAGAAGAGAAGAAATTTTATTAGAAAAAAGGAATTGGATTATTGGCATAGAAAAGGCAAATGATCAACCAACCACTACTAGCATTTCACTCACCTGTACACCAATTGAACAATAAATACACAAGGTACAAAATATGATCCCTAGGTATGGCATCAAACTTGGTATGAGAGTCAAAAAAGTTGCCACAAAGGCTTGGTATCGCTTGACATACATTAGGATCCTTATTAATCTCAACATTCTTGCAAGAAGAAGGTAACGAATCCTGTAAGGGGACAGGGAAAGCAATGTGTAATAGCATCTTCAAATAAATGCTACAAAATCAATGGACAAACATTATTGGCACACATCCCATCTTCAAATGAATATACTATCTTTTTGACATGCTAATAAAGAAAATAAGTCCTATATTGAACTTTTTTTTTTTTAAAAAAAATCTAATTTAAGAATTGCTACATCATTTTTTTGAAGAAAATGAGACTTGATATGGCACAACAAAATACATAGGTTAACTTTAGCATCTATGAGGAGTGCTAGAAACACTCTTTAGCACACTCCTTCAAACACTCTTTCTCTAATTGATTAAAATTTATTGAAAACTATAAAAATCAAGAGAGTCATTAAATATAATGTGGGGCCCACCAAATTTTCTCATTTTTAATAAATTTCAACCCATGAGAAAGAGTATGTTTGAAGGAGTGTGTTACTGTTAGAGAGTATGTTGCTAACATTTCTCTAGCATCTATTACATTTAGACAAACCATAAGCAACCTTTTGTCCTTTTAGGAAAGCACAAATAATAATTATAATCCACAACGAGAAATTAGTATTACAGTTGGATCGATAATGAGAACCTTAAAACAGTGCCTCTTTCGCATAAGATAATAATGATGCCATGGAAGATTATATTTAATTCATGACTATGATAATGAAAGCAACATAAATACCGACATAATTAGAATTGAGAATGAATTAGGCTTAACTCAAACCCAAAAATTAGCTCAAAGAAACATATATAAGGGATACTTTGTCCAAATACCCAGTTGATGTGGAATCATAACAACACCCCACGTGTGAGGACTGGACACTTAGAACCTACGAAGCACAAACACTTCTCTTGTTTGAAGCGTTGTTGTGTAGGGCACGTTTCTGACATTGACATTGACACTTGCCTGACACATGTCTAACCCTTTTAATCAAGTGTCCAACTAAAAAAGTATTTTTTGTTAACTTAGATACTTAAGCCGACATCTTTACATAGCTCAAACACTCAAACCAACACCCCCTGACACACATAAATATTATTTAAAATTATTCATTTTTTAACTTTTAGAAAAGTTAACAAAATATTACCACAAATAATGTCTCTAGCCTTTTTTGAGGTGTGTTATCATAGAAAAAATAAAGGTTGGTTTCAAAAGGTGAATGTACCACCAATTTAGATATTTTGTTATATTACTCATATTCCTTTTATTAGATACTTTCTCTTTGTGTGTGTATGGCGTGTCCTATATTTTAGACATTAACAGAGTTAGGGTGTCCATGCTTCACAGCTTAGAACATTAAGTTTGGAAAATAAAATAAAATTTGTGGATGAACATTAGGAATAGGATACATGGGCAAAGTAAGGGGTGTGGTAGTGTGAAAAAAAAAAAGACAATCAACTTGAACTAATCCAAAACCGAACTGAACAATTTCATAAAAACCAAAACCATTTTCAGGAAATACTGAATCAAACCGCTTTATAAAAACAGTTTGGTTTGGTTCTTTGAAAAACCGAATCATATGAGTGTGAAATAGATAACCAAACTGAACTGAATCCAAAAAAACAACAAACCATTTTGAAAAAAAACAAACTGATCAACTTTATAAAAACGGTTTGGTTAAGCAAACCATTTTCACCAAGTTATTTGGTTTGGTTCAATTTTTTCAAAAATCTGAACTGTTTACAGCCCTACAAAGTACCCCTTATAATTCCGGAGCATTATTATTCCAAATGTTGGTTCCTAATTCTTAATAGGATGAAGCTGTGCTAACTGCCACCTATTTAATAATTGGTTGTCCTCTCTGGTGGGTTGTCTCTGATAGATTGCCAGTCAGGGGTTTCAGTGGTGTCTGGTGGCTTGACTCAGGCGAGGTTTCTATGGAGTAGGGGTGCACAATGATGGTGAGTCAAAGGAAGAAACAGGACCTGCAATGAAGGCTGTTCTGGCTCACAATAGAGGCTGGGAACCAAGGATTACTAAGAAAGTAAGGCCGATGCAGAAGAAGAAAAAGAGACTCCCAAATTGGTCCATCTATAGCAAGTTGAAAGGAATATTCAAAAATCTTATTTATAAATAGTTCTTTGTATAATAAATATATACATTTTATAAACTATGGTTCATAATTAGTTTCCCAGAATAGAGCCAACCTATGGGAATAAATCTATATATCCTAACTATCCATCCAAATAGAGGAAATACAGTTACAAATCAAATATGTATAGTTAAGTGCAAAACCATAGAATTATAACAGCTCAGTGCTACACAATCATGATTAAAAATATCAAGATATGAACGCCTTTAAAATAAAACCCTCCAAGATTAAGTGCTCTAACATATATTCCCATACCATTTAAAATTCACTCTATTTGACAAGTGGATAAAAGATGAGTCCAAGATTCAGCTTTATATGTTTTATATACGGTATTAAACTATTAATAGAAATTGTTTAAAACTTCAATTTTAGTAAATGCACAAATCCATCAATAATATGTCTCCAACATTAGTCAATCAGAGTATGGGTTTGAACTTAACTCAATCCTACAAAACCAATTTGTAAGATGAGAGTTGTCTCCCACTTATATACTTTAATTTGGCCATATCACTAGTCGATGTGAGATCTACAACAAAATCATTAATAATAATTGAATATCACGTCTGAAATGGAAATAGACCACTAAAGTGACTGAAGGTGATATAAATCCCAAAATGTGTAACATTAAGCATTATGTTTCATGCAGTAATTAGGAATTATGAAAACAGAAATATGAAACATATGAACATTCATAGTAAAAGTTCATACCATTCTCCATTTGAGATGAAAGGAAGATCATCATCAGGTACAGCAAAAGTTACAGTTTCTCCAATGGCTGCAAAATTTAGAATTATCAATCAGTACAGCATAGCATGGCCTTAAAAATTGGAGTTTCCATATAAAATACAATTCTTGGGCCTAAATTGAATGCAACATATTATGAACTAGAATAGCAGATTCTAGACACCTAAGATTATACAACAGCAACAATCAAACCTTTTCCCATTAGGTGGGGTCAACAACATGGATGAAGTGACATAATATTCTTTAGTAAATCACATCTATAAAAAATCTATTGACCTCAAATTCCTTTAGTGGTTTTGCCCTATTTTTTTCCACTCTCCTAACTATGGCTTCTATTGGTCTTATCCACACATGCTCAAACCATCTAAGGCAAGTTCTACAACTTTTTCTATTTAACTTACTCTCTAATGCATTCATTCCTAGTATTCTCATTTTTGGTACATTATGTTTATTCTCCTGTTGACTTTTTACCGCCCAACATTCATTATCATACAATGTCAAAGGTCTTGTAATTGAGTAATAAAATTTTCCCATAAGCTTGAACAATACCTTTCTGACTTCTGTCACATATAACACTCAAAGTACTATATTTAATTCACCCCAACTGATAGGGGTTCTCAAATCCAACCCAAATCATTCCAAAATGCCAAACCAATCTTATAACACTAAAAAACTATTAAACCATTAACTGAAAAAATCTAAAAATTGATAAACCTGCTTGTTTTTCTTTAGTTTAGATCAGTGTTCGAATCCTATTTTTAAAACCAAACCAAATCAAACCGCATTCCTTATAATATTATTGTAGTTTTCTTTTTTACTCTCACATAAAACCAAGTAACCATCCCTTATAGTTAATGAAAATGACCACATAAGAATCAATATCATTGCAATAATGCTAAGAATGCTTGAAACCTTTTTTAAGCACTAAAAGACCAATATCTCACCATTACCCACAATAAGAAAACTCAAGTCCTTATAGTCAATTACTTTCATGGACCTTACTCGAATAGAAACAAACTAGTAAAAAAGGTAGCTAGTTCTTTGAGAAAACTAGGCAAAATAATTAGACTAAAGGAAAAAAAATACAGGTAAAAATTGTGCTATTTAGAAAGTGTAGATATATTAACGTAGTATTTAAAATAACATTAACAAAATGAAAATAAATAAATAAAATTAAGAAACCAAATCATCCAATCTAATCCAAACTTATTTTAATTGGATTGGATCAGATTTAATGTTGTATTCAAACTGAACTAGATCAAACAGCAAATATACCTTTTTCATGGGAAAGGCAAAAGAAGAAATTGCATGCATTCAATCATATGTTGTTTAAAGAACAGAAAATAACAAGCGGCATAAATTACTTACCAATTGTCACTGTGACAATAAAATCAAAGCGGTTTTGACCATCCCGCCAATAGTTCTCAAATCCATATGCATAAATCTTTAAAACCATTTCTATTACATATACCCACCCTGAAAAACAAGGAATGATCAACTAAGAGAGTAAGAGTATAGCATTTCTGTACATAACAATAAAATAAAATGCACCAAAGCAAAATAGAGAATCACCAAAGTACTCAGTATATTGTGGAGTCTTATCGACAAACCAACAAGAATAGAAGGGATAACATACTATCATAATTGATCTTATTTCAAATGCAGTAAGATAGTGGTGATAAATTGCAAAAATCAAGATGCAGACTAAAATCCTGAGCTACAATTATTTTGGTCATGAAATCACAAAAACAAATATCAGGTATAAATGAAATAAAAAAAGAATATTGGCAGAAGCTAATCCCTATGAGACGCATTCTCGTTGAAAGTATCTGACAAACCAAAATGAAATGAGATTCACTTAGTTTAGCCAATTCTTTTTTTGTTAAATATATGTTGTCATAAGAAATAATTTTTAGTTTAGTAAGAACCCAAAGAAACTAGTACTTTTACTATTTAATATGTAATAGAAAGCAACTATTAACAAATTGTATTACCTAACTTGACAAAAAAGATACAGTAATCTAGGATCCTCCACGGTCTTTTTTTCTTTTAAGAGAGAGATGGAAAGATGATTTACTTGTGGTTAACTTCTTCATATTTTATATTTTGTTGGTTAATCTCTGTAGATTATAACTTGAATATTATTGTGATTTAAAAGATTAATTTAAGAAATTATTTTAAATTGGTTAGAAGATTTGCTCTATCTAGTTTTCAAGTAATTTGACCTCGATATGCTCATTTCTTCCATGAAAGGATGTTTCACCTCCAACTACCTAGGGAATTAATTAACTAGGATTTAAAATAGTCTCAGTTCTCAACCCTTCACATCACTTTCTTTTACAGTTATTTCTACATACCATTCGTCATTTTTACATCAGCACTGCAGATATACCCACTTCTAATCCTAACTTTTTTTTTCTCAGCTTGTCTCACATATTATATTTAAATAAATAATAATATTAAAAGGCATCATTCTATATCAGAAATCATAATTATTTGGTATGTCAAACCAATAAAATTAGTTCATTGTTATCAATCAACAAAAATTGGAATTCTTTATTTTCTCTAGTCTTTTATTAACTCTGTAACTTTGAAAAAGCCACACTATACTGAAGATCCTGTCTCTTAAATATCTCTTGCCCCTAATATAAAGCTCATACTTAAATATGTAAAATGATACAATTAATTAATTATATTTAAAATTGTTTCTGCATATGAAAATAGTGTAACAGAACCTTTGTCAGGAGAGCTTAACTGCTCAATTCAAGCTATCTAAAAAGATTTTTTGCTTAAAGAATCAGCGACATTTGGTACAGTACAAAAACAAATTCACAGTAACATTAAGATATAACAAGAAAATACAGTGTTTGGATGTCCTTACCGAAAACGAACTCAACCATTTGCCACACCTTTTGAGCAGAATTGTTTGCTATATCAAGCTGGAATTGTAAATTAATACAAAATTATCAACATGTACATACACACATGCCTTCAAATGTTTGAATCAGTAACGACATACATAAGCTAGGAAAAAACAAGATGAGGCCTTTACACACTTGTGCAAGTGCGCACACACACACCACAAAAGAAAATCTGCTATAGAATATAATATCATGCTTCAAAATCACAAGACCAAGGTGCATTTCTTTATATCTATTAAGAGTTTCATTATCTTTGATAAACATACTTAGACATCATTTGCTAATTTCATTCGTACCATCAGTTCTTTAGTTTCCAGAGTCCATATTAGCTACCACTAAATTTATCAAACATAATCTACCTGAATATCACAGTTAAATGATGATGTTATCATAAAAGAAGCAAGAGATAAAAAGCTTCCAAAAATTTATGGTAAAATTACAGATGCAGTAGTGTTACACATGAAAATGTTTTCTGAGACTAATATTTCCTCTCTTTGACGAATTACTTCTTTTATCCAGAATAAGCTTCTTATTGAACACTTTTGTTCATGGACGCTAATATTTGGGAGAGGAGGATTATCTATCTATATAGATATATAGAATAGGATTGGATCAACTCACTTCACACATATTACTTTCATAAAAAAGGTGGAGACTCATTTATTAAATAAGGATTGGTACTTTACATTTTTACATTTTGTTACACAAGTACCACATCATATCACATCAAGTAATTACCCATTTCAGAGTGTTTGGTCTTATTCTCTTCTCTCTTTATATCTATAACTACTCTGAAGGTGAATTGAGCCTATTATTTGAAATGTGGATGGCCTGAATTTTAGGAACCAACATCTCAAACTCCAAAACCCACAATCCACATTAATGTAGCACTTTTTGTGAGTTATGGCCAGACCACATATAAATAAATATTTTATCTGAACTAGTTGATATGAGTGCCCAACGAAGGGGATATAAGGTTGGTTGGGTGGTTAAGAAAGAAGGCAAGGAGGGAAAGGTCGCGGGTTCAATTCCTCTTGTTAACAAAAAACTAACAAATTAACAATTAACATTTGCCTAAAAAAAAAAACGAGTGCTCAACAGACGAAATATTCTCTACAATGATATTTTCAAAGAAAAAATGCAAAATATGTTCACTAAAGCTGGAAAAGATAGGATTGATATCAGGCTGTCAGAAGAACAATCAGCCATTTGAACTGTGGCTATATTTAATGCTGCAGTACATAATAATTCATTAAACACCATTCTTACTGATTTTTAAGAAAAATAGTACCTACGTACCACATTATTGAAAAATGCAAGTATATTTGGCATATAGTCACATCAAAAGAAACAACAGCCTGCGGTTAACATGAATTAATAAATTGCTTAGCAGGGAAAGCCTGCCATACCGTTGTCTCAATAATAACAGCAACCAGATTTAGTACGAGAACAAAGGACACTAGGTATCCAAACATAGGCCTCCTCACAAATTCTTTTAATCTCTTTGAGCTGGGTGAATGGTAGAATGGTAAATACTCAAAGTAAGACATCTGCAACCAAATTGGAAAGTATTACAGAAGCTGCATATCTTCACCTTCCTAGTTACAGTACACTTAGATGAACTTCCAAATATTATAAATTTGAAGTCTTTGAACTTACAACATCTTCCTTCTGAAATTTTAAAGCAATGGCATTGCAAATATCTGCAAATTCATCCTTGTTGATCTGAAAGTAAAAATATGTTTACATTAAAACATGCCTCTACAATCATAAACATCAATATGTGCATAAAAGATAACCAAAACACAAAAGAACAAATATTACCTTTATATCATGACTATCATCCAGCTCATCAAATATCAATTCAAAGTCTTCCCTGGAGATTTTTGGCAGAGTCCTAAAGAAAACACAAAATTTATGCTTGAACCTTCGTAAAGCGGGAGGAAGATTATGGAAAGCTACAAGTTGAGAACCACAAGTGAAAGATTAACTGATACTTCTATCGTCACAAAATATGTAGTACCAGTTTACCAAGAAAACAAAATTCATTACCATTTAAACAAAACAGAAGCCACTGTGACAAGCTATAAGCAACACTATTAACAAATATACAGAAAGCCAAACAAGTGGTTTACTGAGCAACTCTTTAAATTTCATCAGCAATACTGTGAAGTTGAAATGGAAACAAATCAAGCAATACATCATTTAGGCAGAGCATCTTTTTCTTTTAATCATTCAAAAAATTGCTGTTTTCCAAAATATTTTTGTGATTGATATGAAGCGTTGTATGCACATGTTTGACTCGAGAGGGAATAATGGGAAAAGGGAAAGAAATATTACTATTAGGAAATACGAGGGGGTAAAACACAGCGAAAATCTTCATCAATCGGCCACAAGCAATCCACACATGTTAACTTGACACCACATCCAACTCAAAACCTTAAGACATTAGGTATGTAGGTCCTTGCCATTTATTTGTTGCTCAACATGTCCATCTCTATCCAATGTGAGATGTTTTACTCACACTTGCACCCCAACAATCTCCCTCTCAAGAGACAATCTCTTTCACATGGTATGCTTTCCACCAAGCGGAAGCCTTTCCGACCATGAGTATTCAATGGTGGCATTAGGGCTTACCATTGTCGTTAACTCACATCAATGAGACACGCTGTCTGATCTCTACATCACCAAGAAGACTTTTGATAAATGGAAACCCCATACATGAATCCACCACTTTCGTTATGCCCCAATACTTGTCCGAGTCGGTCATTGAGTCACACCATTGACTCTAATACCACTTGATATGGAATAGAATGGGGATAAAACACCAGGGAGATTTTCATCAATCGATAATTAGCAAACCATTTAAATGAATTTGACACTACAACCAACCTAAATAGGTCCTTGCCACTTATATGTTCAACATGTCCTTCTCTATCTAATGTGAGTCGCTCATTGAGTCACACCATCGACTCTGATACCACTTGATATGGAATACAATGGGGATAAAACATCAAGGAGATTTTCATCAATCGGTAATGAGCAAACCACTTAAGTGAACTTGACAATACAACCAACCTAAATAGGTCCTTGCCACTTATATGTTCAACATGTCCATCTCTATCTAATGTGAGACTTCTTACTCACACTTTTACTTCAACAATTACAACGTAACCCAATCAACCATGGAATTTCTCTAGCCTTAGACAATGTAAGATTTGCTTAAAATAAGGGTTCCATCTGCTAGCTGTCATGCTAGTAATTTGCATGAGAAGCTAACAGGAATCTTCAATGTTCCTAATTTTCCTTAAAGCCTTGATGCCCAGTTACCCATCCTGGCAAACTAACATGTGTTACACACCAAAGGCATACATATCATCTAAAACTATGTTATTCTGGAAAACCCTCCATGCATGAGCTTTCCAAGTTTAGAAAAAAAATGAACAGAGCCTATACAAGGATGAGACATGAAAATCTGACAGATTCCTCATTCTCTGTTGGACCCAGTAATAGGCCCAAACATAATATTCACAAACCTAAGCATATGAGGGACTATGTGATGTAATTGGGCCCTTTGGCTAGTGACTTAGGAGGTGCGAGAAGCATTAGGAGGTTCCAGAACCTTATTCTGTTATTTTAATTTGTCGTCTTCTGCAGTGTTATTTCTTTATATTCTCGTAATCGTTGAATGAATAGGACAACAAGAAATTATTCCCCATTCTCTTATCCTTCCTTCTCTTTCTTCTAATATTCTGTTACGAGAGTAATCCTTACATTCTCATCTAGAAATACATATAAATTTTCACAAATACCAAACTCTATCTGATTTTTCCAATATCATTATGAGCAAGCGGAAAACTAATAATATTTCTTTTATTGACAAATGTTAGTTGTTAGTATTGTTAGTTTTCGTTAGCAGAGGGATACAAACCTGCGACCTCTCCCCCCTTCCCTTCTCCAAACTAATAATATGATAAATTTGAAAGCATAATGGACATCGGAGAATAAAGTAATACCTGTACTTGTTCAGCTCCTCAAAGAGCCTAATGCATTGATTTTTGTTGAGACTACTAACTTTCTGCGACAACAAAACAATCTCAAACAGCTTTAGAATCAATAGAAACAAGTAGCTTAGTCACAAAAGCAACCTATATCAAAGAAAAAGAATCAATAGATACCGTCATAAATTCAGAACAAAAGAAGACCTGAATAAGAACAATTACATTCATCCTCATACAATAGCATGTAATTTTTATTTACAACAATGTTTATTCCTGATGCTAAACTAATAGCATAACCCCATTTAACACTATATTGAGTACTATAAGCATGCAGGCACACATAATTTAATAGTAGAGACATTAGCATCTAAACGATTATCATTTAAATAAGGTTAAATTAAAAATCTGGTCCTTACACTTGATATTGCTTTTCATTTTAGTCTTCACATGAAAAAAATCTACATTTTGATTCCTTCATGCATATGTGCTTTTATGTCTTTGTTAGTTGCATATATTATAGTTTATTATCTGTTAATGATATGATCTGATTTAATGTAAATAGGGAAACTAGGAAATATGGTATATATCTCTCTAGCTGATTTTTAGGGATTTAATTACTTTGTAACCTCTTTTGTAATTACTCCTTTGAATAAATAAAGCAACTGATGTGTAGAACATTACACATTGTTTCTGTAACATTTCTACATTATCGATCATGAATCTCACAATTCAATTCAAGATTCGGAAAATAGGTCCTCCGATTCCCAATTTGAATCCTGATTCAACACTACCATGAACTAATGTGACAGTACCCTACAAATTCAGTGACCGGGGTGATGGTTTGCTCAAAACATTTCCCCAGTCTTCTCTCAACAACTTACACTTATAATTTCAGTCGTTCTTTGAAAGAGAAAAAAGTAAATTCCAACTTGATATTCATCAGTCATCACTCATCTGATTAAATATCCTGACTTCTGAGAAAAAAAAAAAACAGAATATTTTCAGACAATGTTTAATTTCTCAATCAACTAAAGAAAAAACCATTTACTCCTTTTATTCTTTATATTTTACAATCTAAACCAGAATTCACTCCTCTGAACAATAACGAATATAAAGAGTCCCAAGTTTCAAATCACTTTAAAATCTCTCATGATATTTATTCAGAGTTGAAATGGGTAGAAATCAAATAAATGCCTCTAATTTCATGTCATTTAAGATGAAACTTGAAAGTATTTACAGTTATCAGTTTACAAGTCATCTTCCATCTCAAGTTTCTATTTGGAATGTGGAATTTGTCCACCAAAAAATTAATTAACACCTTACTTACCCGATGGCTAATAAGTAATAAGAACTTCCAACATAATTTAACATGCACAAGAATCATTAATCCTATGAAGATCAACATGGAAGCAGAATTTTAACTTTCAGGCAATGTTTAAAAGATTTTATGACTTATTGATAATGCACTTATATCCTTATATAGATTGATAAGCTGTACATGCCTTCACAGAAAAAGAAACTTTCTGAAGCCTTCTCTTTTATTACAAATAATAAATAACATCTTTGAACTATTATGAAACTTCCAATCTTTCTAAACTTACAGAGAGTTCCCATTAAGTCTTCAATTGCTAGCAATCTCATTAGATATCATAATTTTCAACTTTTCTCCATTAATTTTTGAAACCTCCAGGAGACATTTCTCAGTTATTGCCTATACTACTACTTATACACAATTTGGTCCTCATCACCAGAAAGATTGGAACATTATGTTGTTCTTATTAAAGATAAAGGTCAATCTTAATTTCATAAATTTAATTTATGCTCCCATGTACTTCTTATATGTGTATGTGTATATATAAATATTATATTTCTTGTATTTTAACATAAAGGGAGTATAAACAAATTTTCTACTGGATATCAAAGAATATCAAAGCAAAACCCACCAGAAGAAAGAAGGGAAAATAAAGAACTTTCATGTTCATATAGCTATCACTAATCACATATCAAAATCATTGAAAAAATAAAACATTGATGTTTTGACATCAGCGCAGTAGCTATGTCTGACAATGGAATAGTCAACTAAAGCATGGAAAATTACACTTACATGCGTATCCAAGAGATCAAAAGCTTTGTCCAACACATTCCTTCTCAAACGATCCTTCTCAAAAACTTGTTTTACAAGCTACAACAAAAGAATATTTGAGCATTGTTATCATTTGTTTGAATATCCATCTTAGAGTACATGATATGCATCAAAATTCTTCTAATATATTCTAGGTTGGGTAGCTAAATAGGAAAAAGATCAACACAGGTCCAATACTTTCACGTAACTTCATCATTAGATCTATATAAATAGAAGTAATTGTACGAACAAATTTACCTCACTCTTGAAACTGTCATAAACAACAGCAAGGATCAAGTTTGTAACAAAGTAAACCCCCACCAGCACAAAGAGTATGAAAAACAGGCAATACCAACGTGAAGACCTTAAAAGCCAAAAAAAAATGAGCATTGATGGTTGATGATATCTCAAATTGAAAGAACAAAAATCATCTAGACAGGCAGATTCAAACTATAAAATTCAAACTCTTACTTGTATGCAGGAACCCAAACATCTGGATTATTGGATGTGGTAAATAAAAGAAACAGCTGATACAATGTAGCACCATAGGAAGTGAATACTGTTTTCCCCTGTATTGTATCCTCAAAAAACACATACGCCACCCAGCTAGCAAAAAGAAGAAACAGAAGCCACAAAGCCTGCAATGCATGAGAATTTGACAGCACACTGTCCGGTAAGAGTGTTGATTATAACAAATTGAAATAATCTTAATGTAGCATTCAGGTGAAAGAAAATAGATTTTGAATGTAAAATGGCATGTACATTGTTGTAAGACAGTAAGAGTTGCAAACAGGAACAACAAACAGCAAGGCCAAGGAGAAACAACATGAAAGTGAACTAACCAAGACATTTAAGTATGTGTCAAGCATCCCAACCAAGATAATGATGGTTTCTCGTAGCTCCCTGACATCAAGTTCAAATGCAGAATTTGACTATCAAAAATAGGTTATACAGAATTTTTCTTTTGGCTTAATAATGAACAAAAGAATTTCGCATTGTAATACATGTGAACCATTGCAAGTAACATCATATCATAAATTATTAAACGGGTTAGTTTTGAAAAGAGAACCAAATCAACCTAAAGCTTAACCTGCTAAAACACATAAAATGATGAAAGCACTTAAGGACCGAAGTGTGAACAAAGCACAAGACAAACACAATTTATCCTAAATTATAGTTTAAATAATAAAAAGTGGCAAGGATCAAACTCTTGATAACTTGGCCCCCCGTAAAAAAGAGATATCAGCTCCCCACTAAGCCTTCACAAAACAGCTCATTTTTTTTGCTGATCATGTAAAAAATGTCCCTCCATTTTAGAAAATAAATTGAGTAAATTACATAAACCTCCCCTGAGGTTTAAAAAAATTATACATGCCTCCCCTCTTTTTTTAAAACCTACACCAACCTCCCCTGAGGTTTAAGAAAAAAAATGACACTTGCCTCCCCTCAATTTTTAAAATATATCTAGATTTAAGGTTATTATTACTGGTATGGAGCAGGTTCAAGTGATTTTGTGCGCTCGATCATTGATGGCTTGGTTGGGGTAATTTCATTTGGTTTTTGAAAGCTATAATCGTTCATTTGGCTTATGGGTTTGCTGGAATGTGGTTGGTTCAATAGTTTCGTTGCTCACGATGGTGATCATTTGGCGTATGTGTTTGCTGGTATGGCAGCTTGATTGAGTTTTCTGCAACCTGTTTTTTTTTTTTTAAATCAAAATTGTCATATACTTGGAGGAAGACAAGGACATTTAGGATAAATACTCATTAAGTGTCATGTGCAATGCACATGACTTGTTACTATCAAATGTTTGGACGACATTTAGGGGGATTTGTGTAGATTTTGAAAAGGGAAGGGAGGAGTGTGTAATTTCCTTAAACCTCAAGGAAGATTTGTGTAGGTTATAAAAAAGGAGGAGAGGCGTGTGTAATTTCTTTAAACCTCATGGGAGGTTTGTGTAATTTACTCAAATAAATTTTCAGTAACAGGAACTTTTTAAACATTGATATCAGAAAAGAGTTGAACTGACTCTCCCACTAGAACAAATTATAAATTAGACATTGAGGAAAATTTTATTCTGTAATATATCTACCCTGCAAACTCTTATGTATATTGACCAAGACTCTCTTCAATATCCAAAATCCAAAATGTTTGATAGGCTAAGGGGTTCAATATCATAAACAACAGCACATTGTTGCCAGTCAACACCCACTAGGTGGAAGTGCACATTTAAATATCAACCTAACAGATAGAGTACATGAAAGATATGTTATATCCTACTCAATTCTATCTCTATCCCTTCAATTATCTTCCAGTCCTGTCTTGCGCAAATATAATAACTAGAGTTTCTAAATTTGAATCACTAAAACAATGATTATTAAAAAATTCAAGCACAGGTCAAAAAGATATAATCTGCAATAGTATATCTACTCCAAAGGAAAACAAAAGTTGAGATAGGGCAGGCAATACCTTATGTTCAGAACGAAAAGAACTACTCTGATATAAGGTGCAATTCTAAAAGGTAG
>PYAF01004402.1:2881905-2918253 GCA_007407185.1 Glycine tomentella | reverse complement strand
CATACTAATTATTTGATAGATGGTATATTATTTTAAATATAAATAAATATCTATTGTTAAATATATAATACACATGTAACAAAAATATATATAATATACTAATAAATATCTAAATTATGTGAAATTAAATACACATAATTAAAAAGATAAATAAGTGTGTTTGTCAAGACAATCATTTTATAATTTATTTAATTAGTTTACAAGCTTGTATAATCAAATTAAAAGTGTTTGGTAAATTAGTTTATTTACTATATTTTATAACTTAAGTAACTTATAACTTAGATAAACTTTTAGTCAAACCAAACTATTCAATCTAAGCTTAATAATTATGATGGAATTGTGGCTGCTCTCCCCATTATGAAATACTGCCTTTATATATTCCCCAATTTCAAGTAGTACGCTTACCACCCCAATCCAATTCTCTCTCAGACACTCAAACATAGATAAATGATAATGGCACAGGTTGGGACAGTAATTTGCCCCCACTCCATTTGATGGTGTCCATTTATTTTTATTTTTATTTTCTACAGAAAGTGCCATTTATTATAATGATTCATCAACATTCATCCACTCTAAACATCTCATTAATACATAATTTTTTTCTTCGTTATTACATTAAATCATCTATTATATTTATATTTCTCTTTTCTATCTCTTTCTCTTACATGGTGTTAAATATATGTGATCTTCACAATATATATATATATACATTTTCACAAATAAGGACTATTGATATCCGCTAGTGCACCCTTTAATATATGTTCCCGATTCTCTGATTCGATCCCCAATTAAAAAATTAGCTTAGCGCGATGGATTCACGATTTGTAACCTTGCTGCGCACATCCATCCTATACTATATATTTCTTCCCATAAATGCTTCAATATTCAAATCACCAATTAACAACCATCAAATATCATATGATAAAGAAAAAAAAGAAAAAAAGAAAATTCAGAACAATGAGACCACAGATCCATGCACATGCATCGACTATGTAATATCAGTATTACTTTCCATATATGCTAGCTTAAATATTCAAATCACCAATAACAAACCACTAAGGAAAAATAATCAAATGTTCAGTTATAATGACAATTTCAAAAATCAAAGCCCCAACGTGCATGGTCAGGGAGGCACCTATGAAAATGCATCCTAACATTTCCATTTCAGAAATTAATTTTTTTTAAATATTTAAAATTTAAAAAAATTAGTGTTCAAAAACTGGGTTTAAAAGACCAGTTAATCTGTCAAGTATCCACCTCAAATAATCAGTCATTGAATTAAGCCAGAGAAAAATGGGCAAACCGTCAAAGAACTAGAAAATAGGCAAAAAGAAAAGTAAAAACTTGCAAAAAACCATTCAAATTAAATTAATAAAAAGATATGCTTAATATAACATTATTTTATTTTTTTCTTGAAATTTTTTGTAGCCTAAATTATTTTTTATTTTTTATTCTAGATGTAAATTTATTATTAATAGTAAATAATGTTGTGTATTGCTGACTCATATATCTAAATATTATGATATATTTGGTCTCAACCTTTTTGTGTACTTTGAATGTTAAGAATACATAAACTATATTATATTTTTAGTTTTTAGCATTGTAAAATTATGATATTATATTTTTATAACAAATTTTATGTATCATCATCATCAATTTGTCTGCAATTCAACTTTAAACAAGTGTCTCGACCAATTAAATAACCATTCTAATTTTAAAAACATTAAAAATAATCGTAAAAGTGTGGAGAGAAAAAAAAAAACTCCCTTTGTAAAGATGCTTTCCAGTTTGTAGCGTACCATTACAAAAAGAAAAATAAATATTTTTTTATAAAAAAAAAAGACCCAGGAATCGGAAGCCCATGAAAACAAAAACATACCAAATATTTGGCCATAAAAGATTATCATTATCTTATGATTCTTATCAATTGCAAACACACACACACAAAAAAAAAAAAAGTTATCAACAACCAATATTCTTTCAGCTTAATTAATACCCAGAAAAAAAAAAAAAAGACAGACAAAATTCATATTATTAAACAAAATAACAAGCTCAAGGTTCATGTCATTAATAGTTGTATAACTCAATGCCTGCCTCTCATTCAACAGCAGAAAAAAAAAAATTGTTAGGTGCACCTAGAGCAAGAAATTTTTTTTGCTCTAATGTATTCATTGTTTGTCATGTCAGCATTGTGGGTTATTGTTTGTTTCTACATTAGTGACAATTTTTAATTTTTTAAATAGATTAATGACAATTTTTATTTTTTCTAGATAGATTACTGACATGACAAACAATGAATGGATCAGAGCAAAAAAATATCTTATTCCAGGTGCACCTAAGAATTTCTCAATGAATACCCTTAATCACAATGACCTTTTTTCCCGTAACAATCTGGAATATTCGAAGGCCCCTACTGAATGCTTCATTGAATAGAATCCTTGTTTGCATAGGCTGAAACCCTGGCAACCATGATAGTAGGCCAAACTATGGTGCACTGCAAATATGGCCTGAACACTTGTGCAATCAATATCATACCCCATCCTGCGGGAATGAATGCCACCAAGCTAGAAAAAATGTCCATGAATTTGAATTCAGTGAATTTCATCAATGCAACTATCACAAGTATGGCATAACTATGAGAATGGATTGGACCAACCGGTAATATAGATGTGGTGTTTTGCTTCATATTCATTCTGAGCATAAGCTACCACCACATAGATCCCAAACACAACAAACACATAAACCCAAGAGGCCAAGATAGCAAGTAATTAAACAATAACGCTGGTGCTTCTAGCGGCTATGCCTAGCTGATAGACAATACCATACTGGAATATGAAAAACCGAAGGTCTATAATTATCTCCAAAAGCCAGTTACCTTAAGATGATCTTGCTCTTCGTACCACCACTTTTCCCAGCTTTGTTCAGCTTTAGCAAACACCCTTTGGCGGTGTGCCAAATCCAGTTTATGAAGTCATCAAAATCATACACAGTTTTCAACCAGTGAAAGCCAGAAGGGTTGAACACAAACGGTGCCATGATCCATGATGCAACCAAGACCAACTAGAGAAGGTCATGGCAATGTAAACAAACGTGTCAGTTGCTACAGTGTTGTGTGATGCATAAACTATTAGTATTAGCCCCAGTTCAATTGCTTTCACAAAATGGCTGCGAGCATAGAATCTATATTTTTCTGCTAAACTCTTGTGCTCCACAACAAAGCCACGCCCCGTGGCTCGGTATTTTGCTCCACCATGCAAGATGGTTCTTCCAAAGAAGTGGCTGCGTGTGCACATAGAGAACGTGTAGAAAACTGATGAAAGTTGGAGCTGCATGATAAAAAAGTCAGGAAACCTTGTTCAAGGGAATTCTACACAATCATTGGAAGGGCATGAAAAGTCCAATTTGGACTATGAACTACTGATTCAAGATTATATCAACAATAGTTTAGTGTCTTTTAAATGTATTTGTGAAAAAAATGAAAAAAAAATAATTAAATTTATTATTCGTCTAAAGTGGACAACTCTGACACAGCGATAAAGTTATATCTTAATGACTTATTGGTCATGGATTTCAAATTTGAAAACAACATTTTTATATATACAAAGTTTTAAACTGAGTATAATTTTTCTCATCTTAACTAAGTTGAGATAGTTTTCTTTTTTTTATTCATCTAAAAGATTTTTTTAACAAAATTATCATTGATAATCATTAAAAATATATTTTATTTTTATAGGAACCAAATTCATATAAATTTTTTTATAATGAATAAATTAATATTTTTTAAATTTTAAAAAAATTCAAAAATATTTTATCCTAACATAAACTATTAATAATAGCTTCTATATTTTATTTTATTCTATTTTTTATCAATATTTTATTTCACTCTGTTGTGTTTGGATTCGCATATGTAAACTCCATTTTATCATCAAAATCGTGTCAAACAGTTGAAACTATGTGGAAGTTACAACATTTTTGTAGGACGTGGATCAAGATGAACTGGTTGCTAAAACAAACACATACTATAGGAAAATAAATATTTATGACTAAAACATAATACTATATTTGCTTGTTAAAGGTTTTTAAACTGTTATTATTTCTCAAAATTAATGATTTTCCAACATTTATTTAATATATTATTCATTATTAAAAATATAAAAATTTCTTAACGAAAATCTTAAAAGTTAGCCTATATATTACAACCAAGGAAAAGAAATGATAATTGTTTTCTATATACAAGTGTTAATTATAAAACTGCTAAACATAATTTTTTTTCCTGATATGATGTCTAATGCTATGTGTGTATCACTAGACAACATATTAGTCTTGTATAAATTGTGTGTAAATTATACTATATATATTTCGACTACTTAAAATGAAATGTGAGAGTGGCATAAAAAAAAAATCATTATACTAACAAAACTGGTAGCTGTTTATATTTCTTAGGAAGCAATTCATGATTCAAATCTTCAGTTTAGATATAAAATAAATTAATGTGTTAAAAAAATACTCACATCATAAGTTTTTATGGTCTCCAATAAATATTAATCATTGATTTTTAACAAGAATTATTTCATATCAATATCATTATCAATAAAAAAACATTATAAATGTAAGAAAATATACATTTTATTTAATTGTACTTTTAATTTTCCAAAGTATTATAATTTTACAATTTTAATTCTTAAATTTTAATTACGTTATTTGAGTCTTTTAGGTATTTCCTATTTATAATTGTATAATTAAGTTCATATACCAGTCACTCATTAATTGATGTGACATCAGTCCAGGACAACAACTAACATATTGACATCATTTAGTTGTTCTTTTGATCTACTTAGTGTTATAATTATGTAATTTTAATTCCTAATTTTTTCATTTATAAGCTTTGGAGTGTTTGGTGGGAGTTTGAATCCAACCTTTAACACTTTCGGAACTTGTTTCCATTTTGGTTTATCATGTCAACATTCTAAATTGAGATATGAGATACTAAAGTCACACAATCAGGATACTCCAGAAATTAAAAATATAATTCCTACATCAATATATCAAATTTATTAAGTATAGACTTGTCTCTTTTGCTAGAGATTCTTTTGATTTTTGTTAATTAGTGGGATACCACCCCTAATTTTGTTGAAGCAGAATCGAACAGAAATAGTATCTCTTCCATGAGTTTGATTTTGCCCCATGGCTTCATGTATTTATCTTTTCCTCTCTGGAATAATATTTCTTGATTTGTTGCTTAGGATCTTTAGTAATACAGGTGTCAATCTTGTTGAGATCATTAGTGTTTTGATGGGAATAACAAGCATTGGCTTATAAATAAGAAATTGACTATAGGAACATAATTGTAAATAAGGGGATACATGTGATTTAATTGGTATAATTAAAAATTGAAACGCTAATATTTCACAATTATACTTTTTGTTTTTGGAAATTCACAATTATACTAATATTTAGAAGATGAAAAGTGTAATTAAGCTTCCATTTTCGCACGAGATATCTCATATGTATTATTTAAATTAAAAATAAAAAAGTCTTGTACATGTGCCGCGCATGTGTGCTGGTTCAGGCTTGGTAGAAAGTAAGCCAAATATAATAATTGTCAGAAGAATTGATGGAGCATGCCACGCGGTCTCATATGGACACACCACCTATCTCTTTTGATCATTCCTTGTTGGCAACTAGCAATTCTTTTGTTGAATGTGACCACGTGCCATTAAAAATTACCAAATTTGATTTTCACAACACCGATAAACGAACAGCGAAAATCCACAAATTATTGAAAATAATCCAAATTTTACATTCAGATAGTGTCAAGTCAATAAATATATATATATATATATATAAAATAATTCTCACTTTATGAATTAACTTTTAAGATTAAATTAAATTCAAATTCACGTTTCAAGATAAATAATCAAATTAAGTCTATTTCACTAATCTCTCAATAAAGATAATCCATTTCTTTTAAAATTATTTTATATCAAATGCTATGATAGAAATTATACACGAGTAAAAAGTTTGGGGGGTTATATATGAAGAGGAAATTATCTTAACTGTAATTTTAAAATACAAGTTTTATGAATGACCAAACGAAAAAAAAGTAGTACACACTGTATAGACCACACACTTTTTTTCAACGACAGATGAAAGCGTTGCCGCGGCCAGAACCTTCCATAAGGTAGCAGATCATTATAGTGTTGTCTTCATGTCTTCAACCTTGACCATGGATTCATTACACAAACAAAATGTGGTACACATATAACAGTTTATGGTAAGTAAATTTAAAAGAAATAACCTATTAAAATTATAGATACATGAGCTATGAAGTATATCTAAATTTATATTGCAAAAGTATTTCTATAGAACTATCTAAATAAAATTATTGTTTAAACTAAGTTTTAAAATATTGTTTCTAGATAAAAATATATATATTCACCTGTAATAGTATGTGATGTTACGGTGGTTTCAAGAGAAATGTTAATAACATATTTTTAACACACTCTATATTATTATTTACTAATAGTTTCTAACATAAGTTCTTTGAAGACAACATCGGTAAGTTATTATAAATTGCTCAATACTAAAATTTGACTCCTCCTTTTGAAGAAAGAAAATCCCTATATTATTAGTTAAAATATATTATAAATTACAAAATTTTATGTCTCCCACTTCTAATTAATTGATTCTAACTAATAATTTTAAAGTCTTGAATAAATTTTAATTAATAATAGAGAATGCATTAGGAGTGTATTAAAAAATGTGTTAGTAACACTTCTTTAAATATAAAATACTTGTTATTAAAATAAAAACAAAAAAAGATAAACTACTTATCGGCAGTGGACTTATTTTGCAACCCATTTACAATGTGGGCTATTATCACCAAACCCACTTCATCTATGGGCTCTTAAGTTTGGGCTTAAAGTGTTGGTCCGTTTTACAACCCCCGTAATAACCTAACCGAATTCAGTGTATATTCATTCGTATACTCACTAGATGCAACTCATTTTTTAACTCCAGAGTATCCATACCTATTTAAAATGCAAACATAAAATTGGATGTTGCATTATGTAAACTTACCCTATGTTTGGTTAGGAAGGAAAAAAATGGAAGGAAAATTTTAAAATTTGAATCGGAAGGAAAATGGAAGGAAGGAAAAATTTAAATTTTTGTAACTAAAAAATAACTTTTTTTTTCCATTTTCTCTCCAAACAAACAAAAGAAAATGTTTTGGTAATCGTGTTTTCTTTCCTTCCGATTTCTTTCCTTCTATTTTCTCTCTGACCAAACGGACCCTTAGTGGTAATCATGGGATTAAGGTGATATGTTTTACAAGATGATTAAGGTGATATTTAAAGACTTGAATCTCTTACATTTTACCATGTAGATTGCATTGAGAAAGCTGCAAGATCAAGTAGATTGCAGGAGAAAGCCGCATGCCTAAGTAGATTTTTTTTCCTTACTATATTGCACTAGGAAAACAACAAGGCTTGGTAGGTAATAGGTTGTCATGTAAAAGCCATAGGGTGAGGTGAATTTTTGGACATTAAGGTGATCCAATATTAAATTTATTATAAGTTTTAATATCATCTTGAATTTGAGTTCAACATAGTTTAACTCTATAATTAACTCATGAGGTGTCCAACCCTTTTTATAAAGATAAATATTACAAGAAAGAAGATTGAATTGTGATTTTAGCAATTCAAAAATTTGTTCGCAATCAAACATAATTTTTTGGTCTAAATAAGAGATTTTGTAAAATAGATAACTAATCTTATGAAAAACACACTCAAATGATGAAAAACAAACATGTAAAGCACAAGATGTTTTCAAAAGTCTAAAAATAAATTTAGAACCTGGACTAGTTGAAAGTATAAGGAAAGTAAGAAAATTTTAGACACAGAAAATTATATTAGTTCATCTCTATTAATAAGATTATGTCCAATTCTTGTCAAAATTTCAAGTTTCACTAACTTCTCATAAGGTACAAGTATTGTTTCAGGGTCACTACTGATTCTAAACAAATTAGAAGAGATCTGTGGTTCTAGTTTGCTTAGAGACTAAATCTAGAATTATCTTACAAATGGATACACACTCAGCACCTAGTTTTTCTCTCTCAATATGTTCAAGGTGTTTTGAGAGTTTTATCTAACTTTACAAGAATGTGCATATTTCTTTTTTCAGAAAGAATAATGAATGTTTTTTGTTCAAGAATGATTATTCAAGTCTTCAAAACTTCTAGTTAATATAGGTTTCATCTTCAAGTGTATGTTGTCTTACAAGTACATTTCTTCACTTGATCTTTGTCTTATGAATGTCGTGGTTGAGAGCATTAATGTTTATATTAAATGCACGTCTTTTCCTCATGAGAGAGTTTACTCTTCAAAGCTTGCATTGCAGCAAATAATCACTTCCTTTGTGTCAAAGAAGGTCTTGTACAACATAACTTTTATTTCATGGCGATTGAAGAATTTCATACCTTGACTTCATTTATTTTTCATAGGATTCGATAGATCCTAGGAGAATATTCCTGCAAAAGAACTCTCATACAAAATATTTAATAAAGTCTTAAATGTCATCTTAATGTCGTATCATATCATGACTCTATTTGCCTATCGTCTAAAACATTAGTTGCAGATTTTTTAAGGCATGTTCTGATAAAACATCCGACATATATTTCATATACAATGCAACTTTTAACATTTATATTTGTTTACATCTAATCAAAATTATTAAGGGTCTTGATTTATCTTAAAACATAAATATCATTTGACTTAATATTTTTGACAATATCAATGTAGAATCTTCACATGCTGAGACTAATGAAAGATATATTTATTCGATAATAATGATAACATATTTATATGCAAAATTAAGAGAATTAATATGATAAATTTCGAGACTAGAATCAAGAATTAGAATAGTTCCTATAGAAACAATGAAAAGAAAACAAAATTTTCTTGATTACATAAAGGAACAATTTTTTCCTAATTATACTAAATATCTCGACTTTATTTCTCCCAATATTTCAATAGTCAATTGTGAGCACTTCGTAGTTGCATCTACATCTTTTACTTGAGCCGATAATCATTGAGGTATTTTCAATGTTGATGTGGACTTAGATTTTTTTCCAAGATACAATATCTTCTCCTTATGTGCCACACCACCTTAGCTTTCCCATATCTGATAGCATCGATTCCTCCAAGTAAGCAAATTCAGACTGCATTAAAAAAGTGACAAATTTTTCTTTGCATCATTGATCTTATTATGTTGTCTCAATTGAAAAGGAAAGTGTTCAATTATGTTTGGTGGAGCTTCCGCTTTTGGCAGGGTTCCTTAGGATATATTATGATGGTATTAGTGTGCAATAATCAAGGGAGGTTTGAAAGGGGACAAATGAATCGGTACATGTAGAAGTTAATAAACATTGATCAATGGTCATTGAAGATTTTATTAGGGGCCTTAGAATAGAATGTTAAGTTGAATGATAATGTTGTTATATATTTGCTGCCCTTAATCCTTATTTGAAAAATTACACCTAATTGTCCCCTAAAAATAACACCTGAGTTAGTTGTGATTTCCCAAACAAGAAAAGTGTGTCATCGGTCAAGTTTAAATGTGTAATTAACCAATTTCATTTTATTTGAATCCTTCCACTTTGCTAGTTTCTAATCACACTTGCGAGCAAGCATAATTTGGAGATGAATTTCGTAAATACCTTCTACATTTCTACTGAAAAGATGTGTGATCCTGCTCTAATAAATTGCAGCGGCATTGTTCTTTCCATGCTGCCCTGTAATATCATCTTTTATTTACACTAATGATTTTTTTTCTTTCTATTGACTGTGGCTTAAATTTTGCAATCCCCATGTATTTTCCCTTGAAGCATCTATCCCAAGTGTTTACAGGTACAATATTTCTCACATCCTGTTAGTGGTCGATATACACTCAAGTCAGTTGGCATTCATGGGTCCTGAACTTGCTGCAATGACATTGTCAATCTTGAATTTGGATTGGTCTAATTCAAATCTAAAAGTTATCTCACAAGATAAGCACTTTCCAAGTCTTTATAAATTCTATTTTAGTCATATCTATAGTTGACATGGGATCTTAACATCCTTCTCATGCTTAAGATTGGAAATTTAGAATGTGAAGATTGTACAATTATTATTTTTTACATTACATTGAGAAAGCCGTGAGATCAAGTAGATTGCATTGAGAAAGCCACAGATCTTATATATATATATATATATATATATATATATATATATATATATATTCTTTTTCTTTTTTTTCTATACTACACTAGAAAGCCACTAGGCTAGGTAAATTACACTAAAAAAGTCATAAGGCAAGGTGAATTTTTGGACAATTTCATTTGACCCTACATAAAATCTATAATAGGCTTTAATATCATATTTAATGTAAACGGAGTATAATTCAATCCTAAAAAAGTTAATTCATGAGAAGAAAATTATTCAAATCTTTAAAGTTTTCCAACATGTTTCTTCTTTAATCACATCTGTAATTAATGGGGAATCTCAACACATATTAAGACTAAAGAATGATATATTTATTAGATAACAACCTTACCATATCTATACATAAGGTTGAGAAAATTAATCTCATAAATCTAGGGACTAGAATCAAGGATTAGAATAATCTAGCTACAGAAACAAGAAAACAAAATTTTCTTAATTACATAAATGGACAATGTTTCCCTATTATACTAAATATCTCAACAATATTTTCCCCAATATTTCAATATTCAATTATAAGCACTTTGGAGTTGTCTAGATCAATCATTAAGCCATTTTGAATGTTGATGTGGACTTACATTTTCTTCCCTCATTTCTGGACAAATGGACAATGCAGTCATTTAAATAGATCATTCGTGGGAACAAACGCAGATCATGTTCTATTTTGTGCGCAAGATATTTCGAGTTTGTAGTGAGGTTTGTGATCTCTGCAGCGACATTCCTTCCTTTTCTGCTTCGGGATGCTTCCTCACTTGCAAATGTCAAACTTGCATATTATTTGTTACTCCGCTTCTGTCAGCTCATATCTATTCTTGAAAAACCTTTGTTGGCTTATGACATGTGATCCAATCCAATAAAAAAAAAAATCAATTTTTGGTTCTTTTTATTGATTTTTCCAGTTTTTTTTGGATTGTATCCATTTATGAACACCCAAACTGATGTGAAAGATAAATCTCTGACTCGAGGTCAGAGTAGCCTCCAAGAAGAAACACAGAGAGAGATAGAATCAAACTTCATTCAACATAATGCATAATAGGTAATTACAAGGATATAAGCCAATCATGGCTATGCGCTCAATCTAACAGAATTCATCCTACCCATTCAATATAACAGAATCTCACAGTAAGTTCTTGAAGCTATTATTCTTATTTTATCCTTAGCCCCATTTGTGTTTAACAATCCTTTTAGACCTCCTCAATTGTGCTCACATCGCAAACATTTTACTAACTTTTATTTCTTTCAGCCTAGGGGTGGATCTACTTTATGGAGGAATGGGGTAATTGCCCCCATTAAATTTTTTAATTTTTCTTAATATACCATGAATGTGTAGTTATAAATTATCTCTATAATTTAAAATTTAGTTAAAAAAAAAAGTTATAATGTGAATTTTGCCTCCATTAATTTATATATGTGAATTTTGTCCCCACAACTAAAATGTTTTAGATTGGTCACTATTTTGGCTAATAAGATGAATAAAGTATTTTCAGTATCTAGCTCCATTTGAACTAACCATCTCAGGCCTTATCTCTATGTCTCATCAATAATTAAATCTTAGGCTAATTCCATGTTTATCAGCTAAACGCTATCGACAATTTGAATATATACATAGTACCTAACGATTAATGAATGAGTTTTATTGTCTGCATCCATAAATCCATAAATGTGTGTCTCTTCTAGACTTGTCCATATGATATGATCCGTGGTCAATTCGATCTAGTTAATATTTAAGTAGTTTTACTAACTATATGATATTCTTGAGCATGTTAGTGTGTCATATATGTAATATGTTAAAGAAAATGACAGTTTAGTCCAATTTTAAATGTACTATTTGCAGTTATATTCATGACCCATAAGAAAGTATCATTTGTTCAAATTGAATAATATGATACCAAAGTAATATGTTAAGTATCATTGTATCATCGCTATAATATAACCCATAATGCAGTGGTTAAGGGGTTATTGTCTTGTTCTTCTGAGCACAATAACAACTACACACAACCAATGGCTGATGGCAGAAGAGGAAAGAGGAGAAAAATAAAAATATCAGTAATGTGAAGATCGAAATTTACAGTCTTAGTTTTATTAAAACCCATGAGCCTACATTGCATTCAATCATTCAGTCTTCACGTTGAATTATTAGTATAGAATGTCAAACAATAGGCCAAGTTGGGTATGAATGCTAAATCGATCATTGGCACTGCTTGGGATCCAAAATCTCGGGGATATTGTGCTGGGATATGTGACTCCATGTTCTGCACATACCTCTGCCGTGCGATACCAAGTTCATGACGATTTCATGGTCCCCTAACTTTTCCCACCCACCCAGTTCAGGAAATCATGGAAATCGTAGTGGCTAACGGAATTTACAAATTCTGGCACAAAGCAATTGGAGTCTTTATTTATTTGCATTATGGCACAAAGCCACAAAGTACAGCCTACAAGAGTTTTTGCTTGCGTTGAGGGAAAGTGCATAATTCAACGGTTTTGAGGACTTTAAGGAACATGAATATGGCATGCGTATCCTGTATCCCCCTTTCTCAAGAGTGGAAGACTAATATCTCGAGCTAAAGAAATTTATTTAAACACTTTACTTTTCTTAGAAAATATTCTTTATGCAGACGGATTTCAATTTCGAAATACTAACCATGCAAAATTATTAGGTGGTTCTAAATTACATAATCTCTAATTAATCATCACATACCATGTAATTAACTGTCATTAACTTTTTCTTGTAAATAAAAAACTTGAATGAAGTCATAAAGATTGGTTGAGACCATAAACACTTAATAGTCATGAATTACTTTGTAATTCTTTTTATTATATATTTAAGGGATATGTTATCTACCGGAGTATATTATTATCATACCATGTTGGTAATTTAGACAACCAGTTTATTCCTCAAATGTATATAGCGTTGTAATATTAGTCCCCGAATCAAATAAATTTTTAAATAAGTATCCGAAAGTATAATTTGCCAATTACATTAATTATAAATTCAAAAAATATATGACTTAAGTGATAATATTAATATATGTTTAAAAATTAAAATAACATAAAGTGATTAAATTTAAAAGTTTATATGAAATAATTAAAAATTTCAAAGACTTATTTAAAATTTTCTTAACCGTAAAAGACTAATATAACAACGCATTACACTTTCAGAACTAGATGGTGCTTTCATCAAATTCAGTGATATAATAGCATATCAATAGTGGGTTCAGTTATTATAAATTAATAAAAATCTATCTAAGCCTTAACCGCGTACATCCAGCAGCACAATTGCTATGACTCGTATCCTAGTACTACTGTGTTTGGTTTTTGTATCACACATGGGAGAGGCAAAAGTACTTGTGCCCTCTGCTATCTCTGCTTGGGAACGTATATTTCAGTACTTCCCCAATTGCTTAGAATTCCTGGTGGGGGATCCAAATTATTAAAAGTATTTTTTTAAGTATCTCCCCCCTTCCTCAATGTCTATAAGTCCCACTCATCAAGATGTCTCACAGTTCAAAAAATAAAATCTTTCTATCAATGTCTTAAAAAAAAAAAAAAACATATATTTCAAACTTTTTAGGACATGAGAATTATAAGATTGATTTAATTGTTAAAAGAGAAAAATGGGAGGAAGAGATATTGTGTTTGAACTGTTCTCGCTAATAAAAATTAACAAATTAATAACTAACATTGGATTTAAAAAAAAAAAGAAAAAAAAAAACTTCGAGACATATATTAAATGATTGATAAATAAATGAAGTTGAACTGCTTTGTTGTAGAGTTCCTCAGCATCATATTGTGGACTGGATGAGGAAGGTGGCATCATTGTGACAAGTCAAAATAATAGTGGCGACTTGGTCCTTGTTTGGGAAGATGTTGCAAAGGAAGCAACAGAATTCAGTTCTGAGGTTTGTGATTGTTGATTAATTAGTGAGGAAATTTTGTTTGTGGTTATGTGATATTTACGCATTTGTCATTAACGAAAACAATAGATCTCCATGTTTTTCATGATTTGGAAATTAAAAAGTAAAAAAAAAAATGAGAACAAAAACAAGCTATTGTTTTTGCTTCAAAAAAAAGCATTTTTTTAAACAATATTTTTGGTAGAAAAAAATCATTATCAAACCATTTTTTGTTCTTTCGTTTGTAAAACAAAAAAAAGAAGAAAATACTAAACAAAGTCTCGCACTTTGATGAGTCTTTATGCAAGTCTTACACTTTACCATTTACATATATGCACAAATTAAAAAAAATGATAAAAATTATCCGATATACTAAATATTCATATAAATAAACTTATTTCATGTTAAAATAATTCATAACTGAAACTTTTATAAACAAAGACTCAATAAAAACACATAAAAATCATTTCACCCTTAAAATAAATAACCGAATTTATTATATGATACTAGTAAATTACTGTCTTACAATGAAAATACAAATGAAAGGAAATGGAATTGTTTAAGAATAATTTCATAAATGTGTGTTAAATTATTTTATTCTTCAACAATAATTTGTCCTTTCTTTTCAATCTACCACCCAACAATGGCGCGCCACCACGCACTCTACCTCTACCACATAATAACGAGGAAACAAATAAATAAATAAATAAATAAATACTAAGTAGTATCTACAACAACAATGGAACCTGGACATTAACTTGTGACAGCGGTGATGCCTCGTTGGTTTCAACAGTACCACCCACGTGTCGCTTCTTCATTGATTCTTACTGAAAAATGGGTCAACGACGAATGATTTTTAGTAACGTCATCTCCAAAATATCAACATCTATGAGCAACGCAAAACCTCTCAATAATGGTGATTCTTTTACCAAACTACCCTCCACACAGTCAGGGCTGAGGTTCACATTCTAGAATTTTTTTTTCTAATGCTCATTTTATTCCTGCATTTCGCGGAATGACAATTTTGTTTATATACTATAAAAATAATCAATTTAATTTATAAATGTATTCATAATTTAGTTTGATTGTCAAATTATTTTTGTTTATGATAACTTTTTTGACGATATGATACTTAAAAGACGGTGTGACAAATTCACCTAGCAAAAGTAATGATCTTTCTGCATTGAACTAGGTATTTATGTAGCAAATTTTCAATTCTATCTTTTTGTTTTTACCTCTAAATGTCATTACACAAAGTGACTGTTCATCTTTGACTCCTTCAGAGCCACAAAGCAACTTTCATCTTTGATTTTTCCTTCACCGCTGCCTCAGACTCAATTTCATCATGTCTGACTCCTTTGTTGTATCTGACAAGAAAATCACCAACATCGAGTGGTTCTTCCCCCCCTCCATGACCCTTGACAAAGCTTCTTCAACTCTACCCCTGTCTGGGGTCATTGGTGAAAATCGTCCTTTGACTGATGTTCCATTTTTTCTTTTCTTTTTTTATTTGTTGTATTTGTATGTTTTGCTTATTAATGTCATGATTTTTTTTTTATTTCTTTGTTGTTTTTTTCTCTAAATCTTAGATTTTTTAAGTGTTTTAATTGGTTTGGAGTTTGGAAGATTTGAAATTAATTGCTTAAGAGATTTGCTGATTTGAAATTAATTGGTTAAGAGATTTGTTGATTTTAAGTTAATAATCCTAATTCCTAAAATTGGGATTTTGTGGTTTAAAATTTTGAATTAATTAAAGTTTGGATTTACAATGAGATTGAAGAAATAAGATTTTTCTCATTTGAATGCGTGTTTTAAAATTCTTATAATTATCTTATGTCATTTTGTCATTAACTTGTATTTGTTAGAATCATTTTATTACTACATAATAAAGTATTAGCACAAAATTAGAAACAACAACCTTATTCTCTAAATACTCATTATTTTTGTAAGTTTAAGAAATCAACTGTTAAACAAAGTTTTATTGACAATGAGACTAAATTATAATATATTTATCAATGATCATTTTTATAATATAGGAACGAATTACAAGAACTAAAAGTGAACATTTATTCTTTTTTTTCTATCAATAAAGTTAGGATAAGAAAATCCGGAAGTATTTTTACTATGCAGATAATAATTTTTTTTCTTCTTTGTCAATATTTGGGATGTTTAAAATAAAAATAAATTCTTTTAATTTGTCGAATTAATTTTAAAGAACTAAAATATTAGGAATTAAAAACACCATTAATTTTAACTTCTCGTATATTATAACAAAGCTTTAAATTTAAATAAAATTATTGTTTTGTTACCAAAAAATGTTATTGTTTAGGTGGATGTTTATAAATTCAATTTTAAATAATTTTAATTATATAAATTAATAATTTATTTAAATATATTGGCATTATGTTGTCATATATGGCTATTTTGCCTTTTTGATTTTTTAACCAAAAATGACTAAATTAAACTTAAGCAAAAATGGTGAAAATAATTTTTTCTAAAATTGTTAAATTTTATCATAATCTTCAAGGTTAGTGTGTTAACCTTTCTTGGGATATGTGTACTCAAATTAAACCTTGCATAAAGTTCACTCATCCAAAGACAAATTACATTGCAAACTCAATGCACAATGTAATTCTTACACAGATGAAAATCTAGCTTATATAGTTTCTATTTCTCTATCAAACTTTACTAAATCAATCACATACATACACACACAAATATACATAGCATGAAATTCTATAATTAAAAACATATAACTACTGAAATTAAATTCATACATGCACAGATGACACAACACATAGTTTTCTCTGCCAATTTGAGTTTTAACTTTTCAGGGTGTTGCAACTCTAACTTATTTTAATTATTCTACATCATATAATTAGACACTTTAATTAGTCACCAACTAATTAAACTAAAATTTTATTTTAAAACTAATTGTATAGTCATTTATGAAAATAACTTGCACTTTAAATTCTTACAACTTAATTATCACTTTTCTAATTCCATGATATCTAGATTACCATTCATCAATCTTAATTATCCCCACTTAATCTCTAACCTTACATTAATTACTAATTTCTTCTTCCAAGCTTCTAATTAATATTTCTAAACCAAAATTCAATTATTTACATCTAGGCCATTAATGAGTTGACCATTATTTGATTAAAGAATTTTCTTTGAACTATCCTTATTTTTTATATACTTTAACTTAAAATTTAAGAGCTTAATCATGCTAAGGTATCCTATGGTAATATCTCATTTTCTACAATTTCAATAATCTAAAAATATTATCCAATCACACAACAAAACAATAAAATTGTTTACCATACACACATATGAAAATTTGGAATTTTACAAACCAAACCTAGGTTCTCTCCCACAAACTCAATGTGTTCCAACCAAACTACATTCATTAAGATACATGCAAATATTTTTCATTCTAAGCAATTCATGTCTTAAGATTTTTTTCTTTCTCGCATATCTACTGATTTGTTTCTTTTTACGGAACCCCTATCTATTGATTAAATTCCAATTATATTTTTCATTCTTTCATAACTTTCATAGTTTAAACTAGTTTTCTTCTTTCATCACTAATTTCATGGACATTTTTTCGTCTAATTTATTAGGTATAAAAGATTCTTATGGGATATTTATTTCACAAATTTGATTATTTTCTTGAGAATCATATTTATGGGAATACTACTATTAAGAATGTTATTCTCATTAAATATGTTTGGTACATATTTCTAATGCATAAGAATGTTTTTAAATTTCATTCAATTTTTAAAAAATAATATTAATCAAATGAAGTTGAATAAGAAAAAAAATGAGAAATTATATTAAGCATTTTCATGAAAATGTAAGATTTTCACTCCTTTACGAAAAAATATTAAGATGAAGAAATATTTACAATATGAATTCATGAAAATAAATTATTCTTAAAATATTTTTTATTATCTTCTAATATATGAGGAATATATTTCCATCTTTACATCTCTTATATGTCTAAGAAGATTTCTTGAAATAAATGTGTTAATGTCTTATATCTTTTAACTGTCCATATCTCTTTTAACTTGCATGTCTAATTAAAAACTTTTACATAATCATCCTAATTTTTTATTATGCAAAAGGTTTAGAATATTAAAAAGTGATTACAATTTACAACAAACAGAAAAAAGAAAAAGAAAAAGAAAAAGAAGACTAGCTAGAAAACTTGAGGAAAGACAGAAGATGTGAAACACGAGTTGAAATTGCAAAACCAAACACAAACACAACACGTATGAGGGAAGGGCAAATGGGTAAGTTGGGGAGGAGAACCAAAAACAAGGTATATTTGCCGCATAAATAATTAACTGCGAATGTGTGATTACCACCACAACATCTCGGAGACTTCCCTTATATATATGCCGTCAAAACCGCTCTAAACAAATCCAACGCTAAATTTCTCTCTTTCTAAGCTCCACATTTTCCCCTAAGTCCCATCTAGATTCTTCAGTTCTCCCTTCACCACTCCAGAGATGAAGAAGTCCGTCCTCGCTGCCTCCGTCGCCGCCGCTTCCGCCACCGCGGCGTCCCTCTCCTCTTCTTCCCATCAGGTTTCCCTCTAACTCTGGCTATCTTTAGATTGAAGTTGAGAAATAATTTTTCAAATTTCAATGCACAATTGCGAATATCAATGTACAAAATGAAAAAAGAAATTGTTGCTTTGGAAATAAAAATTCTTAATTGAAATTCAAACATACACTTTAATTAGCAAGGGTCTAGTTCTGTTGCTGATTGAATAAATACGTAGATTATTATAAATTTTCTTGTATCTATCTTTGATCTTTACCGATACAAAAATACGCTTTAAATTTTGATGGATTTGATTTTGGTTTGTAAAGCTGATGTGGGTTTTTTTGTGCAGGATGAGAGGAGAAGCCGTGAGAACAATTCGTCGCAGAATTCATCTTCTACGGAGAAATTCGCTCCCAGATTTGATGGATTGCGCTTCATTGAAACCCTCGTAACTGCACATAGATGATGATTATTCGAGGTTCCCCACTCTCACTCAATTGGGGCCTCACTCTTTCTTCCCTCATCCCTTCCCTTTATCTTTTTTCTTTTCAGTTATGCCCTTTAGAAGAAGAAAAAATCATGTATGGGAAAATTTTCAAGTCTTCTACTTCTGTTTTCCCCCCTCTTAGGAGAATTAGAGAGAAAAAGATTGTAATTTTACGGGATTATTTCATTGCCCTTTATGGGAAATAAAAAAGTGAAAAGGTTTTAGGTTTCTGCTTATGTTTATTTGTTTCCATTATTTTGTATTTTACCAATCATGTGTTTTTTATTATTAACGTGTGGGCTACTTGTAGGCCCAAAGAGAGTGCTAATTTGTCAATTGCTCTTTCTTTCTTGTATTTTTTTTTATAGTATTTGTCAATTTTATTAACTAATTTTTGTAATAAAATTTGGTTGATCATTTTTATCAATCATGTTTTTTTTTTTATCTATATAGAATTTGATCACAAATTTTGATAGAAGAGATTCAAGTCTTGTACCACTGACACTAATTGTTAATGTGTTGATTCTTTCCCAAATTTTTATAGAAGAGGTTCATTTGTTGTATCGCTAACACTAATTATTAATATCGCATATAGATAGTTGATTCTTTCGGAATTGGATTTGTATACCTGAGTTGACCTTAATGTCTATTAAGAAAAACTACAGGGGAAAGAAGAACTAAACAAGGAACAAAATTGGGTGTATTTTTTTTTTTCTTTTCCTTTTCGCTTAGCTTCATATACTTGGCTCTACTGAATCGAATGATCGAAGATTGGTGTAGATATCATCTTGTTTTAATTTGCAAGACAAAGAATCTGATATATTCGCGTGGGATTAATTGAATTGTTAGATGGATTAAGCCATGTTGCTTTTCCAGTAAAAAAATTTGTGTTATTTGCAAATTTACAGTGTTATCTTCTGTGATGTGATGGCTGCGTGGTGTTATCTTCCTTGGGGTGTATGGAATATTCTTTACGAAATAAATAAATATCTTGCAACTTGTGGTAGAAAAAATAACCATTTATGGGATTTCGCCACCGCCCATGTTACGCAAGCCGCTAATATTGTCTATCAAAATTTCTGGATCTGACCATGATAGTGATATTAAAGCCCAGTTACTGTCTAAATCTCTGGTATTTTGCATCTTTTGTTGTCAAAAGAAATTATGATGGCTGTGTTTCTTTGAGGACCAGAATGCCTTTATTTGGTTAAATTACCTCTCATTGGTGGTGCCCTTACATAGTCTGAATGTGCGGTATGAACTTCTAGAAAATGAGGTTAGGTTATGGTTTGCTTAAGTAAATGAAAAATGAAAGAAAGAAAGCGAAAAGGTGTTTTATAAGGAGGAAGGTGTAAGCAAAGTAAGACTGGAATGTTCCATTGTTGTTACTTGTTTGGTAGAGAATGAAGGATCGCATCTAACTTTCCTCGGTGCTATAATAGTCAAATGACAAGGGGGGGTTTCTTGCCCATAATAATTACCTATAAGAAGCAAAAAAGAAAAATATTTTACTTAAAAGAAAACCAAATAGCTTGCCGTTAACATTGCACCAATAAGCGATAGTGGTTTGTTATTTGTTAGTGTGAGTCAACAATTTGGTTCCTGAAATTATAATAGTATTTTAAATCAATTCTTAAAATTACTTGTGTTTCGATTTTGAGAATAAAAATGTTCAATTAAATAGTTAGTAGGTTAATAATTCTCTCTCTAAGGTATCTATGGAAGAAATACTTCTAAACTAAGCAGATCACTATGCACTTTGATATTGAAACGGGGTTTAGCCAAACTTTGATACTGAAACGGGGTTTAGTCAATGGGTGTGATGTGTGAGCACAGTGACAACATATAATAGAGTAGAGAGAATGAATATATCTGTGAGCGTATCTCTTATTTATAAGGGTGTTACTTCTAGGTTAATTATTGTCATCGTGACTAGATAAGATATAATCTCCTGATTAAATAAGATATAATTACTGATTGTTGGGATTAAGATATTTGTTTGTTGGGATTTACTTTGATGACTGTTATGCACGTTGTTGAGATCTTCTCATTTATTATTGAGATTCTGAGCTAATGGGCCCTTAATGGGACATCTTATTAGGCCCATATATTGGGTCCGTAACAGTTACCCCCCAGCCCTGTTGTCGAGGCTTCTAGGCAGCCGGAGTGTATTAGTTGACACAATCCCGTCTTCCAGCTTTGACGGGTTCTGATTTGCACACACCATTTCCCTCAACTGACTTGTCGATTTGCTTCTTTTCTTGACATTGATTGATTTATATGATCGTCCCTAGTAAGGATGGTTGATCCCAGTTTTTCGTATATACCGGATTGTTTCTTTACTTCTTAACAGTTGCCCCTCAACTCGATAATCTGGTAGTCCGGGTTGTCGGGGTGTATATTATGTTGAACTTTGAATTCTGACCGTGAATGGCCCCCATTGTGATTGTCAAACATCAGGGTTTTGGGATTTATCTATTTTAACGACAGGTTTTTCCCCTAACCCAGATTATTATGAAAAAAGGAACACACCTTTTGATTTTGATAAATGAACTCAAAACACTTTTAGAGTTCACTTTAATGAAATCAGACATAATTCCAAAATTCATTTTCACATTAACATATGAACTCAAACACTTTTAGAGTTATATTCAATGACTTCGTCAAAGTCAAAAATATCTTACGCAGAGTCTGCTTGAATATTCATTTGGTATTAAAATTCATGTATTATATTATGCGAATGTTTTATCTAAATCTCCACATTACATTCTAGCTCATACTACTAGAATTAGATCTGGAACAAGGGCAATCTGTCACATGTTCAAACTCAATTTTTAACCAAGACCTTAAACATTTCAACTTGATCAGGGTCAGCATGACAGTTTAACTCCTTAGCCCAGAATACAACTTTTATGCATCATACACATGAAGGTTTATTTTTATACCCCATTTTATCTAAACGCGGATTTAAGTATCTCGGTTTCAAATTTTTAATTAGGTTTTGCCTAAGTTTCATTACCTTAAGGTTTTAACCAGTTTAGGTTTTACCCTTAAGCAATCACTTTCTGAGTTTTTAACCTTTTCTTGGGCTTTACCCTCAAGATATCTTACAACTTTGAGTTTCTAACCCGGTTCGAATTTTAGAAGCGTCCTCCCTTACTCTTCGAACCTGCTTTCTTTTTTGCACTTCTTGACTTTTTAATCCTTTCTTGGGTTTTACCCTCAAGATCTCTTACAACTTGAGTTTTTAACCTAGTTCGAATTTTGGAAGCATCCTCCCTTACTCTTCGAACCCAACCCCAATTTCAAATTTCGGAGTGTCGGTCTTTATTTAACATACCACTTATATCCCAAAGGACAAGTACAACATTTTTATCCCGGAGGACCGATACGACATTTATATCCTGGAGGACCGATACGACATTTATATTCCGAAAGACCGGTACAACATTTATATCCCTGAGGACTGGTACAACATTTATATCCCGGAGAACCGATACAACATTTTGACTTCTTTCGTCGAAGTTTTATGTTTACGGAGATCAATTTTTCCTCTTTGAAGGACCTTTTAATTTGGGCCCCAATAAAGACAAAAATGCTTTATTTATTTGCAAACTTACTATAAAATGGCTTATGATCTCAATAAAGGAGAAATAACATTGTTGCCAAATTACAGCTTATGAATCCTAATTAAAGGAAGCTTGTCAAAACCACGGCTTATTGATCCTAACAAAGGAAAAATATTAACATTACTCGTTGAAACCACGACTTATTGATCCTACCTTATTCTTCGAACCCGGCTTCTTTCGTGGCTATGACCCCCTTGCTGCTCCTTGCCCCTTGGAGGTGGGCTTCTTCTTCTAGGGCTTTTTCTTTCTTTCTCTTTGCCGACCGCATTGGCAATCTCCATTTGTTCTAGTTTTAGGTACTTTTTTGATCGACTCCTAAACTGCATCAGAGATTTCAATGGATCTTTGTAGATTGACTTTGTCAGTTGTGATGACCCATCCAATCCGGCGGTGATGAGATGCACATGCACATTTTCTTCCAACCCTTGCACCTGCAAGGCAGCTTCTTTGAAACGGTCCAGGTAACTCTGGAGCGTCTCACCAGGTTGTTGTCTTATCTTCCCAAGTGCGAATTTGGACTTGGGTTGTTTCTTACTAGTGACAAAGTTCAACAGAAACTTCTGCCTCAAGTCTTCAAAATTGCAGATTGATCGTGGTGGTAGTCTATGAAACCAAGTTTGCGCAGCCCCCGATAAAGTTGTAGCGAAAATCCAGGAAATAATGGGCTCATCAATTCCCCTCACACACATTTGCATGTCAAACTCATCGATGTGCACTTGCGGGTCTTGGCTTCCATAATATTTTAACAAGAAAACTCCATCGAAGTCTCCAAGGTATGGAGCATTGACAATTTCGTCAGTGAAGGGATTGTTGTTATGCTGCCCCCTTCTGTATTTCCTCCTGTAAACTGCCCTGTCCATTCTTGGTTGAGGTGCAGCTTCTCTAGCGGGGTCCACTGTATTTCGGTATTCCCCAGCATTCAGGTTCTGAACGTCAGGAACCACAACCCAGACTTAGGTTGTCTGATTTGCTTTCGCAGAGGCAATTTGGGGTAGAGCTGCTGCTTGCATACAAGTCACGTTCCCAATATCGATCTGGACTGAGTTTGCATCTTGAGACTGGGCTGGACCTCCAGCATTCGCTCGAGATGAACCCCCAATCTCCATCTGATTGACTGGTCCTCCAAAATCAGCCTGAGCTACACTTGTGTTGCCTCTTTGGTTTGCATGGCGACTTTGCTGTCCTCGATTCTCATTATGAGCCGAATTCTTCATGCTCCTGAAGCGTTGTTCTATAAGCCAGATACGCTGCTCTTCTTCACGCCTCAATGCGGCATTACACTCCTCGATCTGTAGTTCTAGGTTTCTGATATCTTCCTGCCTTTGCAGGGCATACCTCTTTTCCATCTCATCCATCCAGGCCAGGATTGAATTGAAAACGTTGCTCATGAGACGTTCATTGGGATCTTGAACCATTTGAATTTGGTTCAGGTGGTGAGCATCTACCTGATTGGGTGGGACTGTTTGTGTCGTTGGAGCATGAGTAGAGGCTGCATCTGAAACCTCTTCACTTACATGGACAACGTCATAGTCTATCGGTTGTGGTGGTGTTGTGTTTTAGTCTGGAGGGGGTAGTGGATTCACCTCCTCTAAAACAAGATTTGAAAGTAAGTTCCTCCTTACACCCGCATTAGAACGTGGGCGTGCAGTCTGATTGTTTTTTCTCGTGTTTATCATCGGGAATGTAGGACTTGAAATTTAACGTTCCCACAGATAGTGCCAATTGTTCTGTTCTTGAGAATAAGAATGTCTAGCTGAATAGCTAGTAGCTTAATATTGGATCAATAACTTTCTCCAAGATATCTATGAAAGAAATACCCATGGACTAAGCAGATCACTGTGCACTTTGATACTGAAATGACGTTTAGCCAATGAGTGTGATGTGTGTGCACAGTGACAACATATAATAAAGTAGAGAGAGAATGAATCTTATTTATAAGGGTGTTACCTCTAGGTTAATTGTTGTCATCTTGTGACTAGATAAGATATAACCTCTTGATTAGATAAGATATAATATCTGATTGTTGGTATTATGATATTTGTTTGTTGGGATCTCCTTCGATGACTGTTATGCACGTTGTTGATATCTCCTCATTTATTATTGAGATTTTGAGCTAATGAACCTTTAATGAGACATTTTAGTAGTGGGTTCGTAACAACTTGAATGATAAAATAGTTTTTGAAATTGTAATAATCAACGTAATCTATGAACGATCAATCAAATTTGTTCCTAAAATTAAAGATGTGGCAAAATAGTTCCTCAATTGTTAATATTCAATTTAGCTCATTTTTTTATGCCATTTAATATTGTTAATTAGCTAAGTTATCATTAGCTAGGTGCCTAAGTGAAAGCCAGCTAGGCACACATATGTAATTACCGTATCATATAAATGAAAATGACCAAATTGATGAAATAATAATTGGGTTTTTTTTCATCCCTCCATCTTTATTCTTCTTTTTTCTCATTAATTTTGCATTAATCCTCTAATCTACCTATTAGAAAATGTTGTCTTACACCATCTTTAATGCAAAATCTTGAACTCAAAATTTGGTCTTTACTAGATCTTCTAATAAAGGAAATAAACAAATCTCCAACATAGAGAATGAGTTTTTATAGAAAAATCCAAGATCTGCATAATGTTTACAAAAGAATAATTTTTTTCTCTCTTTCCCTTAGATTTCAAAAGGAAATCTATTACTAAAGAAAAAAATGAAAGATATCTTGAGAAATCTTCAATCCTACATGATATTATGAGATCTATCAAAAAATGGTTTAAGATTCCAATTTAAAATCTACCACTAAAGATGTTCTTAAAGATCTCAAAAAATGAACTTGTATGAAATATTTATAATTATACAAAAGGACTCAATGTTTCTAATATTATTAAAAAAAGGTTGAGTTTCTCCATTTAATTATGCATGTTTCGTTCATATAACTTGATTTTAGAATTTTTGTGACATTTCCTCAATTAATAGATCAAAAGACATGAAAAGGTATACAAAGATTATTCATTATTTCACTTATGTTTTAATGATTTTTATCTTTATGATGTGATTACTACGCGTGCAGATTCAACATTTTTTATGACATGAGTGCCACTAGCTAATATAAGAGGATTAAATTGATTGATGATTTACAACTTTAGGATTATTTTTTATCTTTTTTTTTTAATTTCAAGAACCATTTTAATCGATTATTATAATTTTAAGAACTAAGTTAATCAATAATTTATAATTCCATGATCTATTTAGTTATTTTACTAAATTAAATGATTAATTTAACTTAGTATTGCAATTTTAGGACCAAATTCATAATTTACTATATGTTATATAGATGAGTCAGATTTTATTTTATTTTATTAAAACATCAGTGCTTTAGCATACATATTAAGGAAAATTGATATACTATTTCATTAAATATTAATTAATTTATTTAAAAATAAATATAAAATAATTTATATTTTTAATAAATAGTTCTTTTTCTAAATATTATTGCTTTCTAGTTTTTTAGACTTAATGTGACTTTTCACTTATTATGTTTTGTAATTATTTTACGTTGACACATTAGATTTTAAAAGTTTTATTCAATTTTTTTTTATGTTTTTAAAAGGTATTATTTTGGTCCTTTTTCAAGTTTCATAAATGTTAATGTTCTAATAATTTTTAAAATTTTAAAAAGGATGACAATGATAATACAAAAAACATAAAGGATTTAAATGAAACTTTTAAAATATAATATACCAAAATGAAACAAATGCGAAATATAATGAACCAAAGTGACATTAAGTCTTTTAAAATAATTAACTTTATATAATGATAGCTAAAAATCGTCACTATCTTTATTTTATTTAAAAGAAAATAAACAGCTAAAAAAAATCTTTATCTCTTCCAACCTCTTCCTTATATGAAAAGGTAAAAAATATAGCACTACACGTATTGAACGATATCAAGACACAAATATATACCTCATATCTATTACTATTCTATGTCCCTACTTCTATTATTTTTTTTCATGCAATTTGGAATACTCGAATGGTCGATTCTTTTTTTTTTCATCTTATTTTTCTTTGACATGTATGAAAAAAAAACTCTGAAATTTCATTTTTTATGATATTTTCAAATCAATTATTTTTTATATATCAAAATGGACGACACATAGTCTCACTGTAACTACTATAATTACGACTGAAATATCATATACACCTCATTGGAAAACCCAAACCTTTCACGCAACTATGCTATTGGAAATAGAATCAAGGGAGATCGAAGTAAGAGATGTCTTTGACGAAAGACGAAAACATGACCATAACTCACTAATTAACCCAAAAAATTTGACCGAGAAAATCACAATGTGACTCTTTGTGAGATTTGTGAACAAGACCTTTATCGTTGCACACGGTTAGATCAAACACATAAAGAATTTCCCATTCGACATCTACAACTCGGTCGGACGAAGGTGGTAAGCGCAAAGAAGAGTCGAACAATGTGTTTCATTGGACCAAAACTTACACTAATGATTGAAACAAAAAATTGAAAAAAAAAAGACCAAAAAAATGATACATTTTGAAATCATAAAGGATTGAAGCTTTCAAAAATAATGTATCAAAGCAAAATAAATGCAAAACATAATGGAATAAAAGTGACATTAAACCATTTTAAAATTTAAAAGTTAATCGAACAATAGTATTTCTAACTATTTTTTTTAAATGATTAAAATAAAATATTTCAAAAACATAAAAAATTAAAATGAAATTTTTAAAAATTTACTATATAAAAGTAAAAAAATTATAAAAGATAATGAATTAAAATGACATTGTTTTTTTTTAACCGGACATTCATTAACATTCTCTTTTATATAATATTCTACATTCCTTTATTTTTTATAGCTTACACCCTTCTATTCTTTTTGGAAAATATGTAAAATTATATTAACGAAAGAATAATTACAAGCTACACAGGGCATCCCCTAACTAATCAAGAAAACATCATAATCTAACTAATACAATACTTGTCAAAAGAGCAAATGCACAATGCCAAATATACAAGCCGGATCACAAAAAAAAAAAAAAACAAAATACAATGACATTTACTAATACAAGTATGTCAAATGAACATATTTAAGGATTCTAAACTTAATCCTATCTACTAAGTCTCTGAATACAAAAGTATGATGATCAAACAAAATGCTATTTCTACAACTCCAAGTACAAAAAATAGTAGAAGCTAACACAAGACACCATATTTTTCCGATAATACACCCTTCTATTCTTCACTCACTGAAAAAGCCTAACCTAGTAACATAATCTTGACTCATATTCACAAAATCATTGCAGTCGTTTTGTGCGGGCTACAAGAACCCGAGACCAAATCCTTTTCAGGTCAAGCACCTTCTTAATTCCAATTCAACTTTCAAAATGCGAAATTCTCGACTACCAAAAAGCATGGCTTGAATTCTTGAACAACCTAAGGACTATACTGCATTTGGCCATTTGTCACTGAACACACTAGGCCTTATAGACCAAGCGCACAACTTGACCTTATCAAATGCAGTGTGTAATGTACTAAAATTAAAATTAAATTATTTGAATATTATTTAAATTTAATTTTTGTTAAATAATTATTAATTAAATTTTACTTAACTTTCAATTAATTGATTTTTTTCTTAATGAATCAATCGAATAATTAAGAAAAGAATTTGTAATGTATGTATGTGGGTTCATATTAATATCATATCTCCACAGCCACAGGTACATGATGCGTGAAGGCACCGAAACCAAAATTGATGTTTCCATTCCTTCAACTTTCCAGGCGATTTGCGATGTGTGTCGGCCTTTACTTTTCAGTTCCTTTCGGTGTGCGAATTTCTTCGATAACCTCACTACTTGATGTATGCTATTTACATCCTTAATAATGATTGATTGCAACACATTATTAATTGGATAAATTTCATAATAGATATTCTAATCTCCCGATTTTAGGTGAATTTATGTATTTTTAATTTATAGTCTTAAATTGACTCTATTATAAAATATTAAATTTATTTTTGATAGAAAAATTTCTTAATCACATTTTTTCATCCATAATATTTAAAATTAAAATATTTTTTTAAGGAGAATCAAGTTTATTATCATTCAGACTAACAACTCATTAATGTATACTCAGTTATTTTTGTGTTTAAATATATCCAAAGCCAAATTATTTTATGTTTAAATCTCTCTCAAATCTTAAAAGTAAATAAAACACACTTTTGAATAATTTAGTTATACATAGTCTTTAGGCTCATTTAAAAGAAAAACATTTAGGCTGTTTTTTGGAGTTTTATGTTACCAGCACACATATCATTAAATAATTTGAATTACTCTATGATACTTACAAGAGAATTTATTTAATTAATAATAAATCATGTTGATCATAAGCAATCTTCAAGCTGTTTTTTAAAAGTTTTTTGTGACCAAAACACGCATCATTAAATAATTTTAATTACTCTCTGTTATGATACTTACACGACAATTTATCTAATTAATAATAGATCATGCTATCGTAAAAAAAAAAAGATAATGTTAATCTGTTAGTGATTAATTAATCATCATTATTTTTGTATATCGATGCTTTAGGTGTTTCTGCGTAGCATATAAATAAAAAGTATACAAGGGAATGAAAGGATGGTCCCAATTCCTAACTGTAGCTAGCCTCCCTAAAAGGATGACAATCAACAGAATTAGCATGGCTTGTGAAACTTCCTTACATAATGAAACAAGCAAGTAGGTTAAAGTTTGGACAAAGTAATAACGTCATCCAATAGCCATGGCCAACGGGAAATTTATCATCTTGGAAACAAAATAAAACATTGAAGGAGGTATACGTGATGATGGCATGGGTGGACCAATAATTTGTTAACCGAAAATGGTAGTCGTGCCAATTATTCAGCTCCACAAAAATTGATTAGAGTCTTTCTATAGAATGTCAGCTAATGGTCCTGTTTATGTATAAAAAAAGAAAAAACAAATTTCATACATTTTCATTAAAATATACTATTATCCAATACAATTATGTGGTTGAAATTAATTTAGTTAAAAATCTCATTCACATTCAATGATCCAAAACTAGTCAATTCTATCAATATCTAAAACAAACAACACTATGTGTGTGACACTTTTCTAATTTTAAAAATAATTATCACTTAAAAAAATGCTCATTTATTCTTTGACTATCATTTTATGGATACTCTCAATTTATAATATGTATTTCTTTTTTTTAATAAATAGATACACTAAAAATAAGATTGAAATTGAAAAAAAAATAGAGTAAATAATTCATATAAAAGAATTTTAACACTGATGTAATTACAAGCTATCATTCATATATATATATATATATATAGAAATATAAATATATATAATTTTTATAATAATAATTTTAAAAATTATATCGACTATAATTTTTAAGTGATTGTTTACAAAGTAATTTTTTTTATCATCACATAAAAAATTACATAGTTTGTGGAAGTTTCATAGACTCATATAAGCATAATAACAAAATATCTATAAATAGCATACCAGTTAAATATTTCAACAACATAATAAAGTAAAATAATAAATTATAAATTTTACAATATATAAATAACTAAGTCTAGTAATGCATCACTACTAGACAATAACTTGTGGATGTGATAATAGTGGTAGAGCATTCTCATCGAGGATATGATGTTGTTAGTGGTGAAATGTTCTTTGATTTAGGAATAACACCAAATAAAAGTATGTTGAATCCTAAACCCAAGAAAAAAAAAAACCCAAAATGACTTGCGTTTTTGTTTAGTTTTTTAAACTTGTTGACTTGCAATGATAAATTCAAGAGTTCACCTGAGTTTCCATGAAATTTGTATCGAGTCTATCCCAAATTATTAAAAAGAGATTTTACACACGATTTAACTTGACTAGATAAATGGACCTAATAAAATCGTAAAAACTAATAAATTAACTCTAAAATTTGATAACCACACTAAAAATAGAATAATTTATCATCATCATCATAACATACCTCAAATTAGAAAATTATAATAGAAACAGTAAGGTGCCCCTTCCAGGAACGAATCATTAGTTTAGGCAATATAGGGATCAATGGCCAACGTTTATATTTTAATATGGACAAGATAATTATCTTAACGATATTCATATACTGCAAAGTTTAGAATTTGGATGCTTATTCAACTTATGGATAACATCTATCAGCCTTAAATTCTATTCAAATGTACAAGTAAATTTTGAAAGGCACTTTTCATTTTGTATATGTTAATTTTCTTTTAAGAGTATAGAAACGGATAAAGACACATCATCTCTATGACCGTCAGAGATAGAAAAGTTTGAACATGGCAAGCCCAACTTCACAGTGATCAACACGAATCACACGACCACTCATTACTCATCAGTACCTCTGAACATTTTGTTTCTTCTTGTTATTCTTAATTTATAACTATTTTATTATCTTCTTTGGTCAATCATTTATTTATTAATTAATTTTCTGAGTTGTACTTACGACTTTCTTCTTCGTTCATCCCTATCGTATGGGAGGAAGTTTAATATTTTGCTTGGTCAGTGGAAGAGGATAAAGTGATAAACATGAAATATGAGATTGTTCTTCTACACAAATAAAATTTAGTAGTGCTAACCCCACTCTTTCAATTTGCACACTTGGATTCTTGTATGTTACATCAACACTTTTCAAATCAGAACCCCACTTCCCCTCATCATCACCTTAAAAAGGTTGATGTTACTCTGACACAACTCAATGTATTAGTTCAATAATTGTCTGTATTCTCTACATTCCTGGTGTATTATTACTAATTGTAGCATGGTACTACTTAATTACCATTTATGGGTATATCAGAAATTGAAATCCAGAAAAATAAAACAGACAAAACTATAATACACTTTTCTGGGCAAGAAGAGGCTTTTTCACATTTACATCCTTTCAGAACGAATGGAGTAAGAAGACCACGGAAACCAGCTATTATCCTCTGCAACAAATAACAAAGAGTGTGGAGCAAGAATTTTTTTGGGTATCCTTGTATAATGTATTACTATTACCTACTCTTTTGATACTTAATTATTAGTATTTAATTAAGTTTTTTTTATCCTAAAAGAAAGTTTAAAATAAGAAGAAAAAAAGTAATCATACATAACAATTAACAATTAACAAGTGTTATGTTCAAGGTTAATTTTGGAGGAAAAGAACGGTTTTTAATATTTTTCTCCAATTTTATAATTTTTAAAAACAAAAAAAAAATATAGATTAGTAGGAACTTTTTGTTTTATTATTCTATTGTTTGTATAAATTTCATATGACTCAAAAAAATATAGATTAGTAGGAACTTTTTGTTTTATTATTCTATTGTTTATATAAATTTCACATGACTCTTTATATATATATAGATGAGATGAGATCCTTTTGCACTTGTGTAAAACTTTATAGTTTTACATCATTTACTAACTTTTTACTGGATAAGTATTTTACAAAATCCATCGTTAGATTAAAAGTTTATATCATGTAAATCACATGTATCAAATTTCACAAAAATCTGAAATCATTTGAAACCTAATTGATATATATATATATAAAAATTAACGGTATATGTACTTCTAAAATATTTGAAAATTAGACTATTTGATTACATTCTAAATGATTTCGGATTTTTGTGAAATTTGATACATGTGATCTACATGATATAAGCTTTCAATCTAACGGTGGATTTTGTAAAATACTTATCCAGTAAAAAGTTATTGAATGGTGTAAAAATATAAAATTTTACACCGATATAAAAGGATCTCATTTATATATATATATATGTCCTCCCTTTTGTTTCTAATTCACTTCCAAATAAAACCTTTTTTTTTTTTTTTCCTTCATGAAACAACAACCACTTGAGCATGGTTAGACGTAGTTATTGATCTTCTTTTAGTTTCAAGATTAGAGATGAAATAAGTTAATTAAATTGATACAACTTAATGCATGTTTAGAATTGCGTCAACTGATGAAATAATATCGTGAATTACAATTTATCAGTGATAATTTCTGCGCCATCCTTACTTTAATATGAGGTATAGACACGCTTCCAAACACACTATTAACCCGTATCATATTTATATTTGGTCTGACTTTTTCATTATACAAGATAAATCAGAGTTTTTTGAAAAAATCTATTTAGTTAAAATAATTATGCCTTAGATCATTAATAAAATCTTAAGTTTAATAGATGAACCTATTTAAGTAAGGGTATTGCTAAACAAACGAACTAAAATGATAAATTATTTATTGTAAAAATATAACAGAACGAAAAAATATACATGAAGTGTAATTTTATGCATTCCAACAAAAATCTTTCTATTTTAACCAAAGAAATTAAAATAAGAAAGTACTTATTGTGAAAATTATAAGAAAGCAAAAAAAATACCATAGACAATGTAATTTTATGTATTCTAACAAAAACTTTTTTATTTTAATCGAAGGAACTAAAATGAGAAAATATTTATTATGAAAATTATAAAGAAATTTAAAAATATCATGGACAGCACAATTTGATGCATTCCAACAAATACATTTCTATTTTAAGTTTTTTAATCTAAGAGCACCAATTAGGCCTTTAATTATTATTATTATTATTAAGTTTTAAAATTATATATTTATTGATCTATTTAATGATTTAAACTTGTCAGCTTACCTAAAAACTTAGACCCATTGGTTATTTAGTAAATGGATTTGTTGACTTATTTATAATGCCATATTTTTAAATACACTTTTAGTACGGTCAAATCTTAAAAAGTCAAATCAACTTGAAAAAAGGCTGATGTTAACTAAACAAATTAATCTCAAACCTTAGTTTTTAGAAAAAGTAATGATATATGTATAAAAAAATTATCAATTCAAGTGTGAAGTAATTTGCTTTTTTTTTTTTTTTCTGTTTCTTTGCAGGTAAAAAGGGGAAAAGTGAAAGAAAGAATGAACAAAAATCATGGCGAAAGTTGATTTACTGTTTCTTTTCGTGTAAAATTTATTTCTTACCACCAATTTCCTTTGAGATATAGACTTGGCTCATTTGTAAAGTCTATATTAACTAATAGTGTATTTGGATTAGATTCAATTTTTCACAATCATCATCTCCAACTTTACATTAAAATTCAAAATAACAAATAATTGCTTCTATTTTTTCAAATTTCACCATTATTTGGTGGCTAGAATCAATTCTGGTGCCTATCCAAATACACCCACTGGTAATTTTCAGCCTACCTAGGGCCTTCCTCCCCCTCATTCCATTGATCAGCAAATGGGCTAGAGGGGCTGTTCCATAGATATTTACCTAGCTAAACATAAGTGAAGCACAATCAATTGTCATGTCATTAATCCCAGTGGCACAAGTGCAAGCAAATTGCTTGAAAGCCTCACAGCAAACCTTGGTTGGATAATGTTATTGTGGTCCCTTGCACCGGCTTGAGATGTAGTTCTGGTTCTCAAAGTCAACTCCACAAGCTTTAGAAGACTTAGACATGTTACGCTGATTAACTTTATCATGAAAAAAGCCAGAGGTTTGACCCTGAAAGAGGAAGAGAACAAATGAATTATTTCAGTTTGGCATTCCCTTCTTGGAAAAAGAGTAAGGGGTCACAAAATAAGTTTGCTAGACTAATATGGGCCTATAGTGTAGATGTAATTATTCTCATTCACCAAGTCAACACTTCTACTTGGATACCCTTTAATAATAGAGAAATGCGTTGCTCGTACGCAGTTCAAAATTCATAGGAAAGTATGCCAATTCCTGTTTCAAGTCATTGACTCTCTTCTTCATTGACTATAAGAGAAGAACCTGATTAGTTTTGACAAACATTAAGATAAATAATCCCCTTACTTCATAAGGGTGTGTTTGGTTTTATGAAAAAATCCAAATTTTATAACGGCAAAAATAATATCACCATAGTATATAAGTAGAGAACACTCTTTATCCCGAGCCTATCTTATATTCATTGGCCACCTATCATATTATCCATATATCAAATTCAAAAGTATTGAAAAAATTCTAAATCTAGTATTGGCTAGAAATAATATCAAGATAAAATATGTAAATAGAAGATAACTCTCATCCTGAAAACTAATTTTTAAAGTTAAATTAAATCCAAAATCCACATTGTAAGAGGTTTAAAGGAGAAAAATAAAAAAAGATAAAAATAAAAGATATATTTTTAAATTAAAATAGGATATAAAAGTGTAAGTCCCACAAAAAGAACAACTCATTCATTCCAAACACACCATAATAGAATTGATTTGCATTGACAAGTGCTACATCACTGTTCTTAAGAATCAGTTAGATTCCAGGCATTTTATTACATTATGATTAACCACATTTGAAATGAGAGAAACACAATGCAGTACCAAAGAATAAGTTTTTGAAAAAAAAAATAAAGGAAAAAAATATTGTTGGGATAAAGAGAAGGGGACATGACTGAGTGAGATTATTATGATAGATTCAAACCATTATGTAACATTCTCCTTCATTTCATCCTCTTCCACCAATCTAACCATAGTCTTAAGATAATGATAGATTCAAACCATGGACTACTGAATTACATTAGAAGTACAATTCTATCCTTTCAACCCAAAAAAATACAATTCTATCATTTTTCAGAAAGAAATTTAAGACTTGAAACCTTTATCAAACGCTAATGTGAAGTTGGAAATTCCAGACAACATAACCAAAAACCATCATTTCTCATTGAGCCTATATGTACTTGGTTGAGAATTTCTCCATTTCCAAAAATTGCAAGGGGCTTAGCATAAGTTGTCAAAACAAACTTGGTTAGATGTTCTATTGGATGTTGGTATGCCTCATTTTTGGTGTTATGGACCTTCCAATGCGAAGACGTCTATTTGTGAGGGCATCTACAAGGACTGTTAAAGCATGTTCTACTGCTTCTTCCTGTTCATCCAATCCAACGGAGCTAAACTGTGGAAGAAGTTGGAGCTCCGAGAGCAGGCCAGCGGTTGCTGCTGCTGTACATGTACGATCCCAAGATGGCTGTGGCCTGCCCTTGAAATACAATAGATGGCCATACCCAGTACGGAGCCAGCAAAATTTTTTAACCTATGTCAAATTTTAAGTAGTGTCAAATACAGTGTCAAATTTTATTTTTAATTCTAATTAATTATATAAATATATATAATTATTAAAAAAAAATTCTCCATCATTCAGTAACTGCAAATTGACTCCGCCACTGGCCATAGATTACATTAAACAGCAGGAAGTTGATAAAAAAGAGAGCAAGGGAAAAAACAGCCATATATATTTTGTAGCATAGGTGTCAGTTAATCTTAGTTTCCTTTTCTTACACACCTAAGTTTATGCATAGCAGAAGCACCAGGATTTATGTATTTACATGCAAGGTCCTCATCTCCCCAAACTGACATTGCTTTATCCTGTTGGAAACAAAATTGCACACCAAGTAACTGTTGGAAATCGACAATCACACACAAATCGAT
>PYAF01004402.1:2840794-2881805 GCA_007407185.1 Glycine tomentella | reverse complement strand
TAATCTCCTCACCGCCACTCGTTACAAGTCACTCGGTTTACAAGGGGAATATAAATAGGATTAAAAGAAACCCTAACAGTAGCTATTCATGGGCCCTAGCCCAAACTACTAATAAAAGTAAAATATTACAAAGAATCAGAGGCCCACAACAGTACCTAGCCTCTACGGGCCTGGGGGCGCTGCCCCCCGGACCCCCGCCGGGGCGGCTTCCCGGACCCCCGCCCGCTCACCTGGGAGCGGGACCCCAGTTGGCTTTCTGCTGACCCCGCCAACAAGAAGGGTTGTCATCTGACTGCGAAAGATGAGCCATATCCAACAGTAACAAACCAGCCTGGAAAAATGCACACCAAGTTACAAACTAGCCTAGAAAAATCGTAGACGGTGTTTCAAGTTTCAACACAAATTAATTCATTCCGTCGACTTAAAAAACTTATAGGTCTTTGTGATGATCCAATGGAGTCGTCATAAAGTATGAAAGCCTATTCTTCTTGGGTGTTGTTCCACCTTGCTATCTACCCCCACACAAAAAAGTCTGATCCATCAGCTCTTCAACAATAATAAGTTTCTCTCTTTAAGGTTACACATGACAATGATGACATCCGAGATAAAAATCTCTCAACAGGCAGCATCAGAATATTGAATCTATAAGAGAAACTCAGCCTTGTTGATATTCCCTATTATAACCAACTGCTGTAAACTGCTGTACATTCTACCCGATAGGCATTCCCGTCCTAAGGTGAAAACCGTGATAACACAAAATATTATTGTATTATGTAGTACAATATTATCTACATCTCTGTTCTAATCACATATCATAAAGAAAAGGGCATTATAATATTGCTACACTGGAAGCGATCTTTTCCTGGTATAAGAAATTCTAATGCCACAATTGCTGCATTATTCTCAGAAAAAGGGCAAGTATGAGCATAAACAGTGCTAGCTTCTGTCAGCATTGTTCAACTACAAGTTGAAATTCTCCATTTTATTCCATTTTTTGAATCAACAACTGAACCAGTAATAGAAGAACACTTTAAATACTTAAGGATGTTTTTACTTTCTCCTTGCCCTCGGCATACATCACTTGTGCCCAATACTAATAGGACAAAGGATATTGGGCCACTCTAACATGTGTCAAAGGACTATAAGTCTAGAATGATTGAGTATTCCATATAATGAGATTTTATCCAGCCTTAGCACCCTAACAGTCATGCAGCAGATTAGTTTTGTATTTTTCAACTAGAATCATATTATGAAAATATACAAAATAAGAAAAGGAAGAAGAAAGCCACCCAGAAGTAGCCTGAGGGCGCCTAAACATTGCTGCTGAATAGCTCCATGTCCCATCAATCAAAACAAAATGCTGGGTTGCATCTACTTTAACTGCTTCATAATAAAAAGAAAATTATTACCTTATTGCACCAAATGGAAAACAGGGAAATCTATATTAAAATGTTAAAAGCAACTACGTACCCCATTGTTCAAAGGTTTCTCACTATGTGAAGGTAAGGGGAAGGGATATTGTATCCTGCCTTATCCTTACATATGCAAAAAGACTAATCCGACACAATTTTATCGCAATGTTAGGAAAATGTTAAAAGCAACACCATTAGATATTTTACAAGTGGCATTAATTTAACATAAAAAATGATATTCTCTTTAGAGTGAAAGGACACTTGTAACTAAAAGATGAGTTGTCATTGAAGTGCCAATAAATCCATTTATATTGTAACTTTGCTCACACCTCCTAGCAATGTAATTCAGAGATTAAATTATGAAATGACTGTAGATTCTGTATTAAGTTTTCCTAGTCAATGATCAAGTGGTAAATTCAAAACAAGTTTTAAAATCACATGACTTTGTAACTTCTCAAAAGAAGTTAACATTGTTATACAACCTGCTGCAAGCAAAACACAAGATGCAACTACGATGCCAGCAGCCAGAGTTCATTTCTTCTCATTTGCATGAGCTTAATACCATACAGCAAAGGTCAAAGCCCAATCATTGTGGGCAAATTAATGTAGCTCCCAACCACCAATTAGGAAGGTTTACAACAGGAAAAATAAGGATGGGCCATTAAGAGTAGACCTTTTAAGCCGTTAGAGAAGGTACTCTAGGTACAGGAGGCAGTTAGTTGGTCAGAGTAAGATCTGGTGGGAGAGGCCAGGCTCTCAAATTCCAGGGAACTTCTATTGTAAGCCATTCTTCTTCTTCACTTTGGGTTCTGCTGATCCAAAGTAGTAGGAGGAGGATATTTAATAAAAATTCCTTTTCTGTTTCCATTAACATTGGTGAACTGAAAGACTATCAAACAAACTAACATTAACATGCCTAAATAAAACCTCTTCAGCATAGACAATGTTACTAGCATATTATTAATCAAACAAGTAAAGATACAGCAATCACTATAATGTTTAAATAAAACCTCTGATGGTGCGACTTCATCACTTGCAACTGGTTCCTGACCAAACGCATTTTCAACTGACTTTAAAGCTGCACTCTTAATGGGATAAAGGCACCACACATTACTTTTTCCTGAATTAAGGACTATCCAAAGCCAAAGCAATTGAGTGCAAAATGAGAACCAGGTCCAGATATTAAAAGACAAAGAACAGGTACATCCAACATGACAATGATGAACTACCAATTTAAATCATGCAACAGTATCTAAATTGATACTAGGAATCCAGTTTGAACATGCTACCATAATAAAAAAAAAATATTTGGAATGCGAAATATAAACATGAATCGCTGTTCAAATTTGGTATAGAATAGTATTTTTTTTTGAGTAATTATGAAGCAGCAAGAGTCAGAGATATTAAACTCTCCAAGAAACAGACAGCAGAAACTGTAGAAAAAAAGATCCTAGAGTAGGAATTGAAATCTGACTATTAATAAATAGCAAACACATTCACGGCCAATTTATATAAAGTTATAAACTTAGAGACCTTCCATTTTAAAAGAATTCCACATGATTTCCTCGTGTTCAGGAATGCCAAAAAAGCACAAAGTTGCCGCATTAACCCCGAACACCTGCCACAAAATCTTTCAAGTGTTGTTCTGTCTCAAGAAATCCTGCATGTGATGACCAAAAAGTATATGCAATATGATAATCAAACAACCCAAAAAAAAAAAAATTAGAATTACCAAGAAACGACAAGTTACATCAAAAGCTTTGGATGCATATACAGCCAAAACCTGATTCCAGGGTAGAGCGAACAGGATGTGACTTTTGAACACATACAATCCTCCATGGGAAGCCAGCACTACAAAGATTGAAAACGAAGTTTAAAATGCAAAATGCATTAACTATCATCCACCAACATCATCTACCTGAAACTAAAAACAACTATAAAAATAGGAGTGATTTCATTCCAGCACACTCTCTAACTCACTCTTCTAAACGAGAAATAATGCGATCGTTCGCAATCAGCACGTGTCTATGGACTATGGCCCTCACCAATATATACATGGCACGTATTTAAGTTTTGTCAAGAATTAATAACTCTCAGTTATGTACTATCATTCTTAAACCACCTAATAATTTCTCCTCTCAACATATCCTCTCTTAAATGTATGGATTAAAATTTATTGAAAACTCCAAAACCAAGTGAGTTTCACACAATTTTGTGATTTCCTACAAATTTGAACCAATAGAGTGGGTTACAAATGTGGTGTTAACATTTCTCTTACAAATGACAAACCTTTTGACATAGGTAACCCCTGCTACCTAGTATGCGACAAGCTATCTGTCTAGCTGAATAAAATTAGAGCTTCTTTTCAGAATCACCCAAAGCCTGATACGTTGCACGGTGTTTCTTATCTTCTTGCACTCTGAAATTCCCCTAATATGCACCCAAAACCTCAATCAATTAAAACCGAAAAAACTTAAGAGCACATGAACACAATAATTATTTTAAAAATCACATCAATGAATATGTGATTGTCTGATTGGATGACTGTATAATTTTTTTAGACTATCAGTGCATAAACACTATATTCCTATTTAAGTTTTGTTGAATAAATTATTGAGATTTTTTTTCTCCTTTTTTTTTCTTTCATTGATATATTATAAAGATATGATAATATATTGCTTTTGTTTATCCTCTTATCTTCATGTAAATTAAGCAATAAGTCTTAAGTAAGAGGAATGCTAATATTTCTTCCAAAATTTTATAACGATGATAATGAAACTTAAACTTAAAATGTTATATAAATTACTCAATTTCTCTACCAAATTGACTTTACTGAGTTTTTGTAATTAGATTATGTGGAAAGAAAGTGAGGGAGAAAAAAAAAAGAAAGTTTAAATTGAAAAAAAATAAAGATTATTTTTCATATTTTTCACTTTTTCTGTAACTAACAGAAGAAAATAACGTTAAATTGAAGTAGCATGCATGTTTGAGTTGACTTTTTTAAAAATTGAAGCAGAAAAGCAAATATTATTTCTTTGAGCCTAAACAAAGAGAACGTGGATGATGCCAAATGAAACCGTTTTACCTTGATGCTAATAAAATAAAATAAAAACTTTGCGGGTGTGACTTGTGAGGCTATATCACCATCTGCTGTGTTATTTATATTTCTCTGTGGATAAGGATGATAACCAATCATTTATTAATGTTCTGTTTACAATAATTTGTTTTTGCGTCTTGGATAAGCCTTCGGTTGTTCCTTTTTGTTCACATTTTTAAAGGCCAAATCGTATGTCACATGATTTAACTTTAGACCGTTTCAATCATAATAGTATTTTCGTGTGTGTAAATAAGCGTATCCTTTTTACCAATAATCAATGATTAATTATCAACAAATTGAAATTCATTCCAAGAATTGAGTGTTAGAAATCAAATACATTATAAAATATTTAAAGAATAAGATTATTTATCAATGTTAGATATATTGATTAAATCGTAATAGTATACATACGGTTGTGTAGTCTAAATTAATTTTTCTTACCCAATCATATACATATAGTATGGTGTAATTTGTTAAAAGAAACCAGAAATTTAGAATTAGGCAATAGGCATGAGAGAAGTTGGTAAACCGGTGGGCAAGCCGCGGCGTGTGGAGCCACATTGGGGGATTTTCTTATTTATTTTCTCTGTTAAAAATTGATTAATCCGTACCAGTGGTAGAAGCTTGATGGAAGCTACTGTTGATTGTTGAAGTTTCCCTTCTCTTACTCTGACTCCTATATTCCTATTCCTACAAAATAAAAAAATCGCATTCACTTTTTTTCTTCCCTTATATTCCTTCTTCCATTCATTCATTCACATTCTGCGCTTTCTTCAGAGCTTGCACTTGTTCCACCCTTCAACTCACAACTCCTTCCCTTCTCCAATTCTCTTCTCTGTGTAAGTATTCTCATACCCTTTTCTCTCTGTCTCTGCCACTGTCATGGGGTGCTTTCAATTGGGCTGTATTCTTCTTTGTTTGTTTCCTTTGGCTCTTTGGTTCATCTGGGTATTCAAATTTTCAATAAAAAAAAAATGTTCCTTTTTTTCATATTTATCAGGGAAAGCTTTGTCTTTACTCGATCCTCTGCCTAATATGTTCAATCATGGTTTGTTTGTTGCGTCGTTTGATGAGGTTTGTGTTGAAAGCTGAAACCTAGTATTCACTTTTTCTGACACTTCATATTCAAAATCATGGAATTTTAGACCCTTCTTTTTTCTTTCTGCCATTAATGTTTGTTATTGTTCATTTTTGTGTGCCTAATAAGTTTTTTTTTTTTTTTTGGCTGGTCACCGTTGCTTTTACCCTTATGATTTATTTTTTCTCAATTCAACAAATTTGATTTGATTCTTAAATTGTTTCAGTGGATTGCACCTTGGTCTTTGTTTTTCAGTATAGGGTCCACAGTTCGTTGATTATTCAATAATGATTATTGGAGAGAAATTTAATCGCCATTGGAATTTCTGAAAATTTCCACTCGAATGATTTAGTCAATGGTTTTTTATGTTAGAAATTGTTTTCCTCCCTCTCTATAATTTGTTCAGGAAAACATCACCAACATTTTTCATTTTCTTCTGCTTAGAGAGTTGGTTCTCTATTAGAAGAACCTCTCTTCCCCTCATTATTTTCTCCCATATAGGAACGTTTGTTTAATTTAATATTTGGATGTTATTATAGAAAAATTGTGTTGACTTGACTACTACTTGAAAATAGTTTTATGATTATTTCATTAAGCAGTTTGGTGGTGTTGTTTTTTTAATTGTTCTTGCAATTAATGACAATCAGTAATTGCAGACACCCAAATAGTTAAGCGTTTACTAGGAATATTTGTTTTGTTATCTTTAAAAAGGATGTTGAAACTGTGGGGTTATTTGTAACTGCTCTGAAGAAATTAAACATTTTTGTTTGGTAATCCTCTCCTTCAGAGCTGACAAAATTGTTACTTGACCAAAAATGAATCACATGATCTTTGTGTTGAAACAACTGAAAATTTTTGGTAGGTGAGCTGAAGTTTACCTGCTTCTCACCTACCAAAACTGATTGTGCTCTCTTAATTACTTTGAGAAAATTGCTGGAGAGGTTCTAGAGAATTGGAGATGCAAAAACAAAATTCACACTGATATTCTAGCGGTGTTTTATAATAAAGCATGAAAGTCTTGTTCTGAATGCAATTTTGTTTTTATTTTCACAGTTTCAAGGATTTTTCCCCCTTATTAATTTGTATACTTATTTTTAAACCTTTTAGATCTTATTGTATTGATGAAACTTCTTTATGGAGGATGGATTATCTATTAGCAGGCACTTACAAATCCTACATTTTGTTTTTCAGATTCAGGCACTCTTCAGAGAACACTTTGTAAGTTAAAAGAGACATGGCCTTAGAACAGTATTTTGAGGAGGCTGTGCCCCAGTTGGATTCCTTCGAAGATAAATCGTCTCTCGAAACATGGAAATGTGACAGTGACGATATCACAGATTCTGATAGAAATGCCTCTGGTGGCTTTGATTGCAACATCTGCCTGGAGGGTGTGCAAGATCCAGTGGTTACTCTTTGTGGCCATCTCTACTGTTGGCCCTGTATTTACAAATGGCTTAATTTCCTAAGTGCCTCTTGTGAAAATGAAGAAAAGAAGCAACAATGTCCAGTATGCAAATCAGAAATCTCACAGTCATCCCTTGTTCCCCTATACGGCCGCGGCCAAACTGAGTTACCTTCTAAAGGTAAGGGCCACCAAGTAGGGGTTGTCATACCAAGAAGACCCCTTGGTCCTTCACTTGATTCTGTAACTGTCTCCCGACCTATTTCTCACGTTTATCATCGACACTATCCGAATCAACCTCAACAATTCAACTCAATTCCTGGCAGTTACACTTCAATGCTCAACACAGGTGGTTCACTAGCAAATGCATTTGATACAACATATGGAGTCTTTGGTGAGATGATATATGCAAGGGTCTTTGGGAACCAGATGACTAACACATACACATACCCAAATTCATATGATCTTTCAGGGAACAGTAATCCAAGGATTAGAAGGCATTTAATGCAAGTTGATAGCTCACTCAATAGAATAACTTTTTTCCTCCTTTGTTGCATAGTTTTGTGCCTTCTCTTATTCTGACTGCTATTGCATACTTTTTGTGCAATACATCCCTGTATAGAATACAAGCATTATGCGGATTCTGCCAGATGCATCATAAACTATAGAGAAGTTGTTTGATGATGAGAGATATATTTGTAATTAGGCCCGTTTGGGTACATAGCTTAATTAAGAACTTATTGAATAAATGCTTATCATATGATAAGCGTTTGTGTATAAATTGTTATAATCAAAGAAAAAATAAGGTTAAACTATTGTCATACAAATTATAAGTTGTTTTCATTAGTTATCCTGAGGAGTTTGTTGACTTGACTTATGTGCAAAACAATTTATGAACAGATCATTATGTTGTTTTTGTAAGATCTGAAATGGATGTTTGCCTAAGTTTGCAATTTTTTTTTTTTTAATTTGGACTTTCAGTTTGTTATAAGCTAAACTATCTTGCATTTCCGGATTTGTTTTTGTGGGGATATATTGTCCAGAAGTTCTGTATAGCAGAAGGGGGAAGTTATATAATTTAGGCTGCATGCATTACTTGGATTCAGCGTAGGGTGGCTTTGCAGCCTTTGCTTATGAGTGAAGGCAGGAATTAGATGTCTTAATAAATTCAAGAGTTCCGGGTCGCAGGAATTATTGAATTAAATTAAACGTGTCTATAAAAATATTTTTAATGAGATCTAAACTTGATTTTGTTGTAAATTTTTTTTTTTGCTCATGGTAGTCATTGTAAAGGAGTCAATGCGTGTTTGGTTTATGTTGGACCTTTAGAATGACGTTTGGGATTTTAAGTTGAATTTTACATATTTAGTCAGGAGAAACTTTTAGTTTCCTGTTAATTTTAGATTGGGAAACTTGAGGCTGTAGGAGAGAAGTTTTTGATTTCTTGAAAATATAGGTTTGGAAAATTAGTTTCTAACGTTTGATATGCATTTTAGAAAAATAACATTTACGAGAAAGGATGTTTCTTGAGAATTTTTTTAATTGGTTTTTCACAAAAAAAATTTATAGGGGGAGGTTTTAATCTATTATAATAAAAGTTATCATGTTATTTTTTTTATTAAACTATATAATATTGTAAATAATTAAAATAACAAGTAAAAATATCTGTAATTTTTTGATTTTTATAAAACTTTTTAAATGATCAACCAATCAAATTTTATGCATTTTCAAAAAACATGATTATCGAGAATGAAAAGATTTTCCTCCTACCAAACACTCCCTTAGTTTCATGTTTGGTACCTATTATAAAAAATAACATTCTTGTGAAATTTTGCGATAATGATTTTTACCAATTTTACGTAAAAGCATTCTCATTGGGGAAGTGAGAATCTAAATTTTTGGGTTAAATATTTCTTTTAACTACATTAAAAATATCACATTGTTTTTGTTAGATTATTTAATGTGATAAATAATTAAAGTAACTAGTAAAAATATCACTTAATTCTTTGATTCTCAGAAAATTTATGACTAATCAAATCAATTTTATTTATCTCAAGAATTCTTTGATTCCCAAAAACCTTGTATAAATGTTCCTGGAATTTATGATTCCGAGAATCATGATTCTTAGAAATAAAAGCTTTTCTCCTATTATATGCTCCTTAAGAAATTGATTCTGAATCTAAATTAATTATAAGTTAAAGTAATTTTAATAGCATGTTGGGTGGTATCTTTGCTTTTGTTGCAAAAGAAAATCACTTTTCTTTCTACCTTTACAAATGAGAGAGAAAAAGAGGATTAGGGAATGGAGGAAGATGGATGAAGTCCACTTACGTTTCTAGTTTTTAAACTCAGGTTGGTTGCAGATAAAATTTATATTTCCAGCCTTAAAATCAGGTTTTACAATAGTGAATGTATGTTTGGTAAGTTTTTCTTGATTATCGGCATCAATTTTCTAGTAAATAGAGTGAGTTAGTTTAGTGAGTAGAATTGATTCACAATTTTTTTTTAAATACATACATTTTTTACTGTACTATCCAAACAAAATTAATTATTACTTAAAAAAAACAATGTTTTCAACATTAATTCTTTTATAACTTTCTATCAATTAGAAGTGAGATGTATTTCATGTTAAATTTTACCTTTTATAATAAACAAGAGAGGAGATAAGAAAATCAAAATGTATATACAATCTAGGAAATGATAAATAGTTGAATAAGCAAAAACTGCTATGTATTTCATTGTTTTGAGATTATTCGTTATGTGAATATAAAAGGAAGATATATTATACCATTTTCAAATGATATCCACAGTATTCACCCATTCTTAGCGTAAAGGAAAGGCTGTCCTCTAGTTTAACTGAACGCCGGCAAATAGAATGGATCTTTATATATATTCCAAATTTAAATGAAGCAGAAAATTAGATATTCCCAAAATTAAACACAAAGATTAATGATTTATAAAACCTTCTCAATTTTGGTCCTTAAAAACATTACATTATCATTTATGAATGTTGGCCGTGGGACATGGGACTTATTGGAAATCTTCACAAAAGATTGGTTTCTACTAGGTATGTTAAATGAAAGTGACTACTTGGCCTAATTTTAAAGTGGTTGAGGAATTAACTTCTAATTAGCAGAAGGAGTCTTAGACTCATAAAGCAGTCTCTTCCATTTCAACTTCAAATTAAAGGCTGAAAATTGGAGTGTACACTGGGCACACAGTTTTATTTATTTTTTTTAGGTAAACTGCTTCTAGAATAGGGGGTTTTTGTTAAAGGGGTGGTTACGTGTTATTGCAACATACTTTTCAAACTTAAACGTTTTGTTTACACTGTGGATTATGGATAGCGATTAATTACCTGCCATCAACATCTGGGAAGCCACATGGAGAAGGTATGTGCATATATTTGCTAAATGTTGAAACGAAGTTGCTACATCTATTCAGCAAAATAAAAAGCTAGTTGCTACATCTTTTTATTTTATTGCCTCCACCACCATCCCACTTCTAAACCCATCTTTTCATTACCTAACGGATTCCATATTCCATTAAGAACTAAAGTATGGAGGTTAATTACCTAAACGTGACCCAAAGGTATAAGATTGATTTAATGGTTGAAAAAGAAAACTTAAGAATGAAAACAGAGAAAGAGATGGTGAGTTTGAATATCTCTTATTGACATTTTTAACAAAATTAACAAATTAATATTTATCGATAAAAATTCACTATTTTCCACAATTTTCAAATTGAACTTTCTTTTCAATAAATGGTTGATCTAGATAGGAATATACTCATTCCTTAAACAACTCATTCAGAGATTTGTAATTTGATTCTTGGTCATGGAAAAAATTTAGTTGAAGGAGCAACTCTGTTTTAGTTAAAAATGAGGAGACATCCTCTAATTATTATATTTTTGTTTTTTAAAACACTTGTTTTGAAAATAACTTTCTAAATATTATAAATTTTAGATGAAAAATTGATTGTTTATATTGGAAATCATTTTTAAAAACAGTTTTTAAAAATGAAAAGAAAATCAATTAAGCCCCATTATTCATGATCTCGATTAATTTGAGTTGAACTGTGTAAATTCATTTAAGAAAACAAAGATCTTTCAACGCTTATTTTATCAAACCTAAATCCAATTTATTACTTGAGAAAGACTACGCTCCATACTACTTTAAACTGATGAAGCCCTTGCTTCAGGCTACCAAAATTTTAGGCCTCAAAAACTTGTATTATATTTTTTAGTTAATTAAATTTCCAAATGCTTAATAAAATACAATTTGTTTGGAAAAAATAGAGTTCACAAGAGGAAGAGGTACTAGATAGCTAGTCTTAGCTAGCATAGATTAATGGAATAATGGCTACAGGCTAACAGTTAAAATCCTCCTATCCAGCTACAATCTAAATTGGTTAAATGGTACTAATAAATATGACAGTGAATTAATTAGGATGCTAATTCAATCATTGGAACATAATGATGAAAGTGGCAACTGTGCCTTCAAAATCAATTGGAGTATAAGAAATTAGAGCCATACGCTATATGGCTAGTGCTAGTGCTACATTATTTATTCTTTCTTGAATTTCTTTTAACACATCCTTCACAAATAATGCAGTTGTGCCCACCTTTTAGATTCAACCATCACTTCTCCCTATTAAGAAGTTCCGTGTTTTTATTTTCCTCCATTTGATAATCTCCTTTAATAAGATCAAGGGGTTCTGTATCCGGGATTTCATTATCAACATAACTTACCATTCCATCATATGAAGTGGGCATTTATATTCTACACCTCACATTTCACACCTATCACCTCCTAAAAGACTCCAACAGCAAATATCCCTTTAGCATGCACCCCCATTCCAGAATGACTATTTCCCTGCACCACCATCCTCTTCCCTGCACCACCGAAGCAACCCTCTTCCCTTCCAATTCTTGCGTTGTGCGAGAGAGGTTGTTGAGTTCATATTTTGTAACCACGCATAAGGGAACAAAAGTTTTTTAGATGTAGGCGTTTGGATTCTTAAACCTTGGAAGTCTTGTGTTGCCAAGTTTGATGGCAGTGATTGGCCAATGCAGCTTGTAGTGATTTGTGAGAGAGAGTGGAAGTGTTGTAGTAATTATACAAAATGGGTTCCATAGTGACATCGAGTTTGGCTTCTTCCTACATCTTCATCCACACATTGAGTTCAACCTTATCTGCTTCAACATGTTCTACGGTGGAACTAGTGTGCAAGGTGTTGACCCTGTTGTGATTGAAACTGAGTTTGATGGTTTTGGGGTAGTCCCAACAGTGCGATTCTGAATTAATGGTAGTCATAGGCGATGACACCGTGGTTGCACACGCGATGGAGGACATAGATCGCACGATGATGAAAGTGATTTAGCGGGGGAATGTGCAAGATGGAACAACTATTCTGGAATAGGTACTTCAAAATAGGATACTCTTTCGAAATATTTATTTTGGAATATAGTTTTTTGTATTCTGAAATACCTATTCCAGAGTAGATTTTCAAAATACTTATTCTATTCCGAAATAACTATTCCTGAATAGGATAAGTATTCTAGAAACCTACTCCAAAATAGTTATTTCCAAATACAAAATACTATATTCCGAAATAGCTATTATAGAAAAATATCCTATTCCAGAATGGGGATCCCTAGTAAAGGGGTATTTTTGTCTGCTGGGAGGTGCAGATGCAAAATGGAAGGTGGAATACAAATGCCTAGGAAGTGACTGAGATACTGAGATATGGCTGTTCTCTATTGGAACATTGAGATTTTGCCACTTTAGCCATTAGATCAATTTGAGAATTCAGTTTCCGTCACTTAATTTAGAAGATACTTTTTTTAGTTTAGTAGTAATGAATTTGTTTTCTATACTTATTTCAGTTATTTGTACTTTAAAACAAAAAATATTTCTAACGGTTTTACGTACCAAAAAATTCTTCTGAAACAGGTGACAAAATATGAATGGTTAGATTGATCCAAGTGACTTAAAACAAAATCACTTAATCTGTGTAGGCATTTTTTCATAACACGAATAGGTTTTGACTTTTTTAAGGTTATGTAGTGTCATAGAAACATTTTCCTTTTAGATTCAAGTGCAGTTAATTGATTCTTCACAATTAAATGAGTATTTGAACAAAACCTTATTATTCAGATTCACTTTACGGCTCGTTTAGTATGAGTTGAGTATGTAAATTCGTTTATGGAAACAAAGATCTTTCAACCCATATTTCACCAAACCCAAATCCAATTTCAAAGTTGAGAGGTACTACTCTCCATACTGCTTAAAACGAAGTGTCTGTGTAAGCATATAAGTGATGAAGCTCTTGCTTAAAACTACAGAATTTAGGCATCAAAAACTTATATTATTTATAATAAATTAAACTTCCTAATGCTTAATAAAATCTAATTTGCAAGTTCGCAAGAGGAAGAGGTACGAAGGTATCATGCACATAAATTACTAGAAATAGAGAGCTTGCATTAGTTAATGGAATAATGGCTACAAACTACAAGCTAACAACTATAATCCTCCTATTGAGCCACAATTAAATTGGTTAAATGCAAATAATATGACAGTGTTAGGATGTTAATTCAATCACTGGAACATAAGGATGAAAGTATAGCATTTGAGCCTCTAAAAACACTTAAAGGAAAAGAAATCAGAGGTATCAGCTATGGCTAGTGCTAGTGTTAGATAATTTATTTTTCCTGGGAACAATTTAACAAATCCTTTACAAATAATGCAGTTCTGCCCACCTATTAGATGCAACCATCAGGAAGTTGAGTGTTTTCATTTTCAAACATTTGATAATCTCCTTTGATAAGATCAAGGGGTTCTGTATCCGGGGCCTCACTACGAACATAACTTACCAGTCCATCATAGGAAGTGATGGAGATATGGCTGTTCTCTATGCATAACTTAAGAATCTCAAGGGCTAAATCCAAGTCTCCTTTTTCTTTCAGGTATTTAACACATGCAACCAGGGTAAAGGGGTCTGGCCTCCTTCCTGCTAGATTTGTCGAGACTGCTTTCTTCATTGCCTGAACTGCATTCTCCATATCATTACCTGTGTTATAGCCACATGCCAATCGGTCCCATGTTCTTCCATTTAAATGGTTGCCACCATCCAAAAGCCTCCTGATATAAGCCTCAGCCTTATCAAACTGACCCCATTTACAATAAGCACTGATCATCAAATTTGGAATTCTGACATCAAAATGTGCATGTACGGATTCCCATTCTTCCAAAATTTTCTCTGCCCCATCGATGTCATCCAGCTTCACTAATGAGCTTAACATACGTATGTAACTTTTGTTCGGTTTCTTAGGACTTGTGCACATATTCCAAAGTCGATAAACCTCATCCTTATTCCCAATAATAGCATACATAGATTGAATAGATTCATAAGCAAGCCTCTTAGTCTTGCCTCTGGCTAAATGCTCCGATTTCTTTAACATTGCTGCAACCTTCTCAAAATTGTGAACTTTCCGATAACCATTTGCCGCAGTCATGTATGTATACCAGTCCACAGTTACCATGGGATCAATTTCCATTTGCATAAGTAACTTCTCCATCCCCTTTATGTCTGTGGCGATCACATATGCATTTAACCGAATCGTATATGTAGCAGCATTGCAGATATCCTTCTCTTTCATCTCTTGCATCAATCTATCCAGTTTCTCATATTTACCCTTCTTAGCATAGAGTTCCAACATCATATTACAACATGCAGTTATATTCACACGATACAACTCTTTAATTTTTTTCAAGACAGCCTCCGCTTCCTCCACAGATTTATGTTCCGCATAGCATCTCAAAAGAGCAGCATAGATCTTGAACTCAATTTTAGTATCAGGGATGCCTCTAAAATATTTCTCTGCTTGTTCAAGGCCACGGACTTTTGATATCAGGTTGATCTTTTTAGCAATGTTTCCCGGAGACAACTCATAGTTCCTTTCATTGCTCATCCACTCCAACACCTAACAAAAACCATATTTCCTTGACTCTTGATTTTAAGGGGTCAAGTGCAATATCACAAACTATGTAACTAAAAGCATATTTCCATGACTCTTGATTTTAAAGGGATCAAATGCAACACAGCAAACTTAATGTGTGTTTGGTTCTGCAATGGCACCACAAAAATCACATCTTCTTACATAGAAATCTGGAAGTTACAATGAGTGGCAGTGCCATGAACACGAAAAATAATTGCTTCTCTTTCACCGCACCACAAAACCAAACACACTATTAGTAACCAACTAAGCACACAAGGATCCAAGCAACTTGAAATAGAGTTCAACACAACTTGGATTTCTACCTCTCTCAATCAGCTTCTCTTAGTTCTCTATATCATTAAAAACCACCTAGACTAAAGACTAAAAGACTAAGGTTATATTTTGATATCTCATAGTTCGTCTATATAAGTTTTAGTCCTTACACAGTTTTTGAGGCGGTGTAATTGTAGCAAAATTTCATACAGTAAAAAAGTTTCCTCGAAACAAAACATCAAAACCTGGCATCATTGTTTTCCAATCCATACCACGACTTTACCTCATTTCAAATACAACCTAAATATACAGTCCATTAATCCATGATTATGAATGATGAAAATGACATGGAGAAACCCTAAAAACACATTTAATGGTCAAATTAGTCCATGAAAAGGGGAAATGTGAAATTACCTGAAGGGCATGTGTGAAGCGACGAGATTGAGTGAGGCGGTAAACGAGATCTTCGAGCTGAAGATTGGTGACTTCTCTGCCTTCTTCCACCCACTGCTTCAGAATAGGGCTCACTGGAATCACTGGATCCCCAACCTTAAACACGCGATTTACGAGACTAGCCACCACGCTTTCCGTCGAGTACATGCACATTCCGAGAGACCCACAAACGCAAACACCACACATTTTCACAAGTTTGAATTTTGATCGCATTAGCATCATCATTCTTCTTGTTATTGCTCGCCGCTCTCAACTCAACTCTCATCACCACTCCGCACTTGCTTCAGTGTGCAGAGAGTAGGGTTTTTATTTTTCTCCGAGTTTTTTATCTCATAATTATCAATTTAATCCCCAAATTATTTTAAATAATTTAATTTAATCTCTAATTTTTTTAAAAAAAAAAGTAATTTAATCATCAAATTCTTGAATCAATTTTTTAAAAAGATTTGAAGATAAAATTGATTATTTTTAAAAATTCAAAAATCAAATTAATTTTTTTAAATTTTAAATAAAATTGATTTATTTTAAAAAAAATTGAAGACTAAATTTAACTAATTAAAAATTTGGGGACAATCATTTAAAATAATTTGAGTAAACATATAGATAAATAAGTTTTTTTTTTGTTGAAGAAATGGGCTAGAGGCCAAGGCTGTTTTCTTTCTTTTTTTGAAAATCAGAGAAATCGGCGGAAGATCGATTCACAACTAGGTAATGAAAAATATTTAGTATGATATCATTTTATTTTATTTTTTTAAAATGACAAATTGATTTAAGGTATTTTTCATTTTTTATTTTAGAAATGAATTTGTTATTATTAGTGATTTTTTTGTATAATATTAAAACTTAAGTTTAAGTTTCATGATATATTTGATTTAAGTTTTTGTGTATTTTGAATGTTAAGTAGTGGTGTTTTGGTTTTAGTTTTTATTGTTAATAGTTATGATAGTATATCTCTTTAGTATTATTTCATAGATTATTTTATTATTTTTATTTTAACAAAACCAATTCAGCCATGATTCAAATATTCAGCCATAACTTTAAATGAGTACCTTGATCAGTTTAATGATCAATCAAATTTTAAAAACATCATTTATAAGTCACACTCTCACTTAAGCTCTCATTAATTACAAAAGGTAGTACTAGCTCTGTTTCATTTTTATTTGTCTTTTGAATTTTTTTATAAACAGACCACTAGATGTAATAATTTTCTCATTAATTGTGAAGTTTTCTATTGTAATGCATACAAGTTGTTTTTTATAATTTCATTTGAACTTTCGTGATACGTAAATTAACTACAAAAAATAGGTAAAACAAGAGTATAATTTTAAAAAAAAATGTTATATTGAATTTCAAAAATAATAGAGGGTACAACATAAACTCAATAATTATTTATGAAATAATAACATTTATCACATTTCTTATTTCCAGTATAAAACCTTTAAACGTCAGTTTAAAACAAACACACGAGATATATTTTGTCTTTTTAGAGACTATAAGTATCTTCAACTATAGAAAATTTTGCTTGAATTGTGTGAGATTATTACTGTGGGTCAAAGTTTTTTCTCTACTTAATTTAATACAACTGGATATCCAGTACACTTGAATTCAAGATAATTAAGTAAGCTAAAACAATCCTGAATAAATTGATTTCCGCACTCAATGATAGCACGGAGATGTAATTTTACTTCAGTAATCTATGCCAACTTTTAGTATCAAACCATGAACAGCCCTAACATGGCTTTATTAACAATATATTTAACTGCGATTTAAAGGGAAAAGAATTTCTACTGGAAAATTTGTTACTTGTACTATCCTTTCGTGGTTAATTAATTATGTATATCCACTTTTTTACCGTTCCATAAACTATTGTTGATATTCAGAAAAATGTTACTTGAACATGCAATAATATCAACATATTTTACAAAAAATTAAATGTAATAAATAATGAGATGGAGAGAGATTGACAAAAAAATTATTGAATAAAATGTTGTATAAATTATTTTATTGTATACATGAGACATAACACAATTGATAAAGTAATAATGGTAAAGACAAAAGTTCAAAATTTACATATATTCAGGAAATGAATAGAAAAACAAAACTCCTAAATGTGAATAATTTAAAGAATTTGTTGCTACCACGATATAATTAATTTCACAAGGTACGTGTAAATTGTAACAGCCAAGCCAACAATGCAGATAGACAAATGGAACACTGACATGGATCAGTTTATGTCAGGACTTGGTGCTGAAGGTGGCACAGGTCCTCTAGGAAGCAACTCTGCAAGGGTTCCGAGTCTTTGCATGTGTCCTCCAATTTCTACTTGGCTTCTGGATCTTCCTATATCTTTCAAACGATAAACTCCCCTTCCTTCTGTCAATGAAGTTTCCATGAGAGAAAGAACCAGAAAAGCAAACATTAAGAAGCATCTCAACTTCTTGCTTTGGAGCCTGTAATGTGCCATTTTATTTTGTAAGTAATTGTATTGTGCCTATGACTTTTGGCATGCTTTTGTAAATTACTTATATATATAGTATGTTGAAGCTTGGAACAAAGTTGACCATATGCACCAAACTGTGTTCGCCGGCTTTGTTAACTGGGACTGCATTCATGCAGCTAATATTTTCTTGTACTTGCCGGCATATGATTCATCTGCACCCTGGAATGTTTAAAAGTCAACATATATAGTTTTAATTTGTAAAATTCTCAATCTGCACGCTTTGCCATTTGTTTGATTTAGAGTATCATATGATAGATAGACTTCTTTATTTGCAAGCTTTGTCATTTGTTACTTATTTTACATGATTCATGTAATCATGTTTGGTTTCTCGTCAGCCAAGTGTAAATTCATGTCAACACCAAGTCACCATGCCAACACATTACATGGTAGTAGCTAACTAGCTTCTGCATAAATTTGGGACTTGATCCATGATATAGACTAGCTAGAATAGGGAAAAAAACTGTGAATTAAAAACGTGCATCCAAACACCTTACCTGATTCATGTCTAAGTGTAGATTTTGCATGGGTAGCTTCTGCACAAATTTGGGACTTGACGTGAATATACTGAGAAATGCACGTATCAAACGTGCAAGCAAAACACTCTCTTCTTGGTTGCGTTTTTAAGAATCCATTTCCTCTTTTTCCATGTTGTCAGAACCTTAATACATTAATATTTTTGGTTTTAATCTTTTTAAGAGGTTGACAGGTTGTCAGATAGACAAATTCCATTTCCTCTTAGCATCACTCTGTCAATACCTCTATTTTTTATCTTTTTATTTTATTATACAATAAAATAATAATAAAATTTGAATATAAGAGGGTATATTGAATTAAGATTTTAAAAAATCATTTTAACATTAAAAATCCTATGAATTTTAAAATAATTTGTATGAATATAATAATTTTTTTAAAAGAATTTTATGATCAGAATTTTATAATTTGAATTTTAATGAATTTATATCATATCAATTCATAAGATTTGAAGGGACTTTATAAATTTTTAGAATTTTAAAGGATTGCATAAATTCTTAAAAAACATTTAAAACTATAAAAAGTCAATAAAATATATAAAGAAAGTTAAAACTAATAAAAAAAATAATATTTTAATAATTAATTGAGTATAAATGCATTTCTTCTTATATATAACATTTTTTATAATAAATTATATTCGTATTCTTTGTGTTTTTCTCAAATTACACATGATACTTTTCCCTTTTTATATATTATTTTTACTCTATCCTGTTAATGTCGTTAGACGAAATTATCCAAAGTAAATTACATTCACACATTCTATGTTTTTCTCGAATTACACCTGATACTCCTCATTTTTTATATATTACTTTTATCCTACGATGTCAGTGTTTAGAGAACCAAACACAACAATAATGATGGCCGAAAGTACGGTGAGGGATGAAGAGCTGGTGGATATGGATATGATTGTGGCAACAGATGCTACCATAGAGGCTAGCGGCTATGGTGGAGGCAATGACTATGGTGATAGTGGTTGTTTCGACAAGAGTGGATGCTTCCAAACGCCGTGTTGGTGGACAAGGTCGACGATGAGAAGGAAGAGATGAAGATACCATAAGAGAGAGAAGGAGAAAGGAGGTGGTGGTGATAAGTGAAGAGAAATTGTTGAAGAAGATGGAATTTGTAAAATCCAAAATGTGATTTTGAAGAAGATAAAGATATTTTAAACATAATTTTTCATTAAAAATTATATGACAAACATGTGCCTATTTTCTGTTAAATTATTAAATGTATTTAAGAGAGATGGTTCTGAATATAATGTGAGTTAAATAATTAAAAGATTTTTTGTATGATACAAAAAAAAAGAGGTATCTAGTGCAATTTGAAAAAAATATTGGGAAGCAAATATAATTTACTCTTTTTTTATAAGCAAAATATTTCATTGATGCAAAAACTCAAACACGAGGCGTGCAACTGTGCAAGAGTTGGAGCTACAAATTTCATCCAAAAAGCAATGGAGAAACTCATATCAAGTTGGGTAAGTGGCTGTCTTATTCAATATTCCTATCAGATTCAAAAACAAGACTTGGAAACTCAAAATCACTTTCAGCAACAACGTTCATTAGTAGGTTATCTTGTTTCTTGTGATATCACGCATTTACATCTAACATTTTCTCACTCTTCCATTCCCATCTTTTTCTTTCTCACATACTCCATTATTAACATACACCCTAAAGGGACATGAAAAAAACATATTTTAACAAAATTAGTAGTACTACAGAAATTGTATAGCTGTCATCTGAAAAACAAATTCTATCTTCAAACCCACTATACTTTAGAATTTCGCCTCTCATTCAAACACGGAATCTCTATTGTTTAATAGTACTTGCTTGCAATCCAGTGTTTACCAAGGAATAACTCCAATATTGGCAATAAAAAAATCCAGAAATAAAAAGTGAGGCAACAACAATGGTGGCATTCAAGAACGATATCTGTTCTTTACCATGTACACGTAAGTCACTATGTCAGGCATTCAGCAATGTGCACTCAAACTCATTAGCAACAGGTATACACATGAAATGTTTAATCTGGTCACTATCTACGAGGCTATATAACCCAGTCTATCAACCAACATTTACCTAAAAAGTTACACATAATTCTTGAAAATATAAGATCAACATACTCAGATGTATAAGAAACGTTGCCCGGTTGTTAAGCCCCACTCTGATCATCAGCACGATAAAAATGCAGCAAATTTATGGGTTCCACTTTTTCCTGAAATCAAAGCAATCACTATAAATTTATTAGAAGATGATACACAATTGAACATCTAATTTTAAATGAAAATAAATGCAGAAATGTTAAAGACCTCATATATCTCTTCAGATTGTGAAGGGAAGTGAAACCCAGTTGAGCAATTCTGCAAAACTTCAGGACTCTTGATCCAATTTCTGCGTGCATCACATGTCTTTATTTTGAATTTGAACATCTGCAAGAAGATTAGGCAATATCCTATAAATTCCAAATAAACTTGTTTTCTGAACATAAGACAAGTGTTTACCAGGAATAAAAATATATGTGCTAAAAGAAACGAAAAGAAAAAAGGATTAAAGATATACTAGATAAGCTTGATGATTAAGAAAGAATTATTAATGTAATAAACAAACCTGCGACAAAGAAAATTCTGGCTGCTCCACCCCATCTCCATCAATGATCATACCAGTACCTTGGCACTCTGGGCAGAATATAGTTCTTATATGTTTTCCAATATCTTTTTCTTTTCCAATTTTGTCGCCATCTGGCCCAACCTTTCTCTTCACTGCTCGTCTAACATTTGGACGGACTAAATGATTTGTGATTATCTCAAATTCACACAGGATTATCCAGTGTATAAGGCAGGATGTATGGAATACGTGAAATGCCTGCATACAAATGCCAATGTAACTTGTGTAAATTGGCAAATGAAACATGAATATAACTCTTTTCCTCAAGTTTAGAATATGCATGATATGAATACAATGAAGTTTCAATATCTCAAGTTTTCATACAAGCCTCACTATCAACAAACTAATATAACAAAACAAAATCAGAATTCAGAACATTAATGAAATGTCTTTACCCCAGTTCTATTCCGACTGCTGCATGCCACTCTTCTAGTCTTCAAATTCAAAAGAGCTGCTACATCTTTACCAGGAAGCATTTTTTGTTGACAGATGTTACACACTTTCTCTGCTGCCAGCCGCTGCTTCCGTCTCAATTCTTTCCTCAAAGCCTTGCTTGAAATGAACCTTGTGCATAGATGATTGTTGAATTGATCTAGTGCCAATCGTGAGCTGGAGTTGTTTGAATCAGAAGACTCTTCTGCAGACGAATCATACTGATTGCATACAGAATCGCTAACATCATCAGAGTCAGACAATGATGACTTTCCCTTTTGGCCACCAGAAGCAGACGGGAGCAACGTCTTGACATCATCAAGCAAACCAGACCGACCCAGATCATAATTATAAGCAAAAATCACAACTGCAAAATCATGCTCTAGGACCTCAACACCATCTCTTTCACCATTACTTTCTTTGCCTAACCATTCACACCATATTCTTTTAATCCCATTCAACGCGTGACATTTCTCAAGGAATCTTGCGGCAATCTTCCCCAAGCCAACTTCCCTAAGTTTTACATCAAGTATTTCATCTCCAATCAGCAAATTAGGAACCACTAATGCATACTCATCATCTTGCATACCATCAATCGAACATGGTTTAGCATTTGACTGAACCCCTTCACCAAACTTCACAAGCGCAAGACTGACGTCATTGTCATTAAACTTCAACAACCTGTTTTGGTAACTATCTGCAACTTCCAACTCTTTATCACTTTCAGTCGAAATATCAAAGAAAACAAGACCATCGTTAAAAGGCCAGGGTTTCGGTCCAAGCAGAGTGACCTTAGCAGCAGATAGTCTCTCCTTGTGAAGATTGCCTTTCAAGTGATCAAACAGAACATCATCACTATAACACGGCGCAAGACACAGAGTGCAGAAGTAAATGAATTTCTTCCCATTCTCGCGCAACTCAACATACGGATGTCCTTGAGATCTAACAATTTTCAGTATCTTCCTGGCCGCTTGTTCCTTCGGATTGGAAACATCAGACTTTGGAGGCCCCAATTCCAACTTTCCAGCCATTAAAATTTCCCCAACCAAAAAGTCAAACGAAAAATTCAACACTAGAAAATCTTCAATAAAATCAATACACAAACACAACAGGAATCTCTCTTAAATTCCAGATCAAGGTTTCAGAGACATTGCAGACTTGGTTCCAAACCCTAAAATAGCATAACAGAAACTTTCCGAGACTAACTCGCACTGAAAATTCTCCTATATCCAAACTTCGCACAGAGACAAATAACCAATCTAAAGTCACTAACAACAAATAATTCACGAATGAAACGGGAAGTCACAAGTCAACGATATCCTACTGTTGGAATTCCAAGCATAAACAGCGAAAGAAGCGAAGAAACTCGGAGAGCGAAGAAAGGACCTTAAAACGACGGCGTAAAAGGAAATATTCGTGGCCCAATCGGTATAGAACTGTTCGGTAATCGTGGAGATCGTCCGCGTCGGAGGAAAGCATCGAGAACCGTGGAGAGAATCTCGTACGAGCGCGAATCCTCCATTGACATCTCCATGTGTCGCAGAGAACGAAGAAGAATTCGACGGTGTTTGGAGGTAACAGAAAGTGAGGGAAAATGGAAGATGAAAAGCGTGATACGAAATGAAAACTAAAATTAACAGAATTTTGCTACTCTCTTTCTTTCTTTATCACATGTGATTTATTAATGTTAATCGATTAACTGATTATTGTATTTGTAGGCACCAAACAGGGTTCTTCTCCGCAACGGTGAGCGTGAGGAGTATGGGAACGTAGTATGAAATTCATTTCTGGCCGTTGATTGTATATGATTGACGGTGATGATGGAGTGGATAAGGTTGGAGCGAGAGCGAAATGTATTGGGTAGATTCGAATTTTGAACGGAGATTCCTGGCCTTCTTTTTTCTTCTTTTCTTTTCTTTTCTTTTCTTCAATTAAAGCTTACTCTATTGTTTCTTACGACTTACGTACCTTATTACTATTTTAATAACGATTTGGTTCAATATTGTTATCAATCATCAATAACGATGCTGTACTTCTATATACAAAAAAATAATACTAATAACAATGATGTTGTACCAAAGTACAGTTTTCAGGGGTTTTGCAAGTATGCTGCTTTTAATTTGTTTCTGAAAGTTATTTAGAATAGTGCTAAATTCTCCTACTGTATCTTTTTATAAATTCTCCTATTATTTTATGGTAAATATTGAATTAAAATTAAAAATATTTATTGTCTTGGAAGTGTAAAACATATTTAAAATTTATCATAAAAGGTAGTAGGAGGATTAAGATTTATTCAATTATTTATTACTCTTTATGGATTCAATATTCTCTGAGAAAGAAATTTAAATTGTAGCAAAAAAAGAAGAAAGAAATTTAAATAATCATGCATTTCGAAGATATAGAAAAAGGAAATACTGAAATGGTAAAATCCCTTTTTTTTATCAGCTGAGGTAAAATCCCCTGTTAGGGAGGGCTATATGTAATTATGTATCTATAGAGAGAGAAAATAAGAAGGGTTATATATGGATAAAACTTCCTAATAATAAATACTTAAAAGAAGAAAAGTAAGAAAGTTAAGTGAATTAAACTTCTTTCATAATTTTAAATTAGCTTAAACTTAAATTAATTAATAAAAGAGTTTTATTTAATTTTTTCAAAAGTTGATTTTAACCTCAAAACAGAATCCGAGTCATTTTTACTAAATCCATACATAATAGTGTTCGCATTGTAACATGTATGTAATTATTTTTTATGCATAAAAAATAAAAGGAGACAACATGGAAACTACAAGAAACTGGCGATCCCTAAGAAAAAAGGTGCCTAGGGCATCAACAAGGAGCTGTAGTTGAAGTTCATTTAGACAACGTTGTCAGACTTTGAAAAGAAGACCTTCAGAAGAAACTATTTTTGCTAGATAATACGCAATTTGATTGACCTCTCTAAAAAATTGATGAATGACAAAATTCCACCAAGCTACATGAAACCTCTAATATTGGCTATGTAGTTTGATTTCTAGACCAAAAGAATCATCTAAATCAAACATAAAAGTAACATGCAATTCAATTTGAAAACAATTTTAAATCTAAATCAAACAAAATTGATAACTAGCTAGGTTTTGTTTGGTTCAGTTTGACAACTATTCAAAATATTTTTAATTTATTCTTATATAACTTTCAAAGTTATATCTATTATTTAATTTGATAGCTAGTAAAATAATTTAACACATTATAAATTTTCATAACTAAATTTATGTACTTATTGTGTTGTATACATGCATAGGAAATTGGAACCAGATGTATTCTCTTGAATAATTGTGTGGCTTTTCGTTTTTCATTTTACATTGATGTGAACTTTAATAACACCAACAATTATAAGGAATGAAAGATGGAAATATCAACAAGTCCTTCTTTCATCTCTGCATATTTAAATTTCATTATTGATAGTTGAAAATTACTCCTTTAAATTCCTTCAAACTCTAAATCTTTGTCTTACCACACTGCAAATTGGCTATGTTCACGAGTTTGTCTTCTCTCAATAGAAATTTCTTCACAGTTTGGGAGTTTGGGTAATGGACGTAAGGCATTTTTATTGGCTTTTGATTAATATTCTGTTTAGATTGTTTAACAGGGTTTATTTTTAATTTGGGGTTCAAGGGGTTTTGAGTGTATTTTGATTTTGCTTTTAGCTCCTTGGTCAGGGGTTTAATTACTATGTTATGCTTTATTATATAAGTTTTTTGTTATTCGAAACATTCAAGGCAAAAAATAATCACTGGCTTATAGGATTGCAAGTATTTTCATATTCACTGCACCTTTGTCGATAGGGATATAGGTAGACTATATGCATAATTGCAAATGTCTTCTTTTTTTCCCCTTTATTTGAGGTCTTCAATATGATTATGATGGAAAATTACGAATATTAGACTGATCTTAAGGCTGACCCTAATAAATAAATAAAAGAATAAACGTGAAGTATTTCTATTAATTAACAGTTGTTTGAAATTTTTATATTCAAGAATTACAAATGTAATATGTTAGAAATACTGCTTTATGCAGTAAAAGAAAATAGAAATACTATTTAATAGAGTGTATCTAAAGTTCTAGCTGACAGCATGACTTTTATTTGGAAAAGTTCTAACAAGCAATTTTGTTGAGAGTATGCATGCCACTTTTTGAAGGATTAAAAACTATTAAATATTTTATTAAATGATTTTTACCTAATGTCTTTGGATCATTCACCAATCATCAACAAGAAACCATTTTTCTCTAATTTTTTACTGCTTATGACAAATTTTTAAACTTTTTATTACGTTTCTTTTAATCACAGGGAACAAGGTCCGTTGGATGAATATGAATATATGATGTGTATGATTCTCCTTCGCTGTATATAGGTGAAGTGAAAGTTTGTTTCATACCTTTCATTTCTAACCTTTTAGAATTGCTTTTTGTTTTAGAGTAACAAAAATAAATACTATGTCCTCATCTTCCCCCAATGTAATGAATAATCGGTAACTATTTTTTATGTTCTGACAGGCTATGTTTTGAGTATACTTTAGAAGCAACAAACTAAAAGTTATGAATTACTCCATATATAATTCCAAATCCATATATAACCACACTCATTATTTTTGAATTATATGTCATCAAATTGTATATAAGTACATTAAAATGAATATCAAAAACTGATAAATAAATATAAAAAATTGAGATACGCTGTATGCGTAGAATAAGACGGAATACATTAAAATGTCTTATATTTTATATTACATTTTAGTTAAATACAATTTTTTAATACTTTTTAAATAAGTTCATATAGTTAAACTAAGTTGTACTCTTATATGCATTTGCATTTTTAGATTTGTATATTTAAAATTAAACTATTTTTTTATATTTTATCCTTTATGCATTTGCTTATCCGCTTTGATAATTTGAAATTTACTAAATATAACTATTAAAAATTATAATAGAAAATATTTGCTTGAAAATTCAAAACCTTTTATTAAAAAAATGCATTAAATGCTTTCTTAAAACTGAGTACATGTGTTGCAAATAATTAAATTCAAATTTACTAAGTTTAATTGTTTAAATAATTGATATGAATATAAAACTGCCATAAGTGTTTTTTTTTTTTTACAAAATAAAAAATGATGTTAAAAATTTAAGACATTTGTAGGTTCTATATATACCAAAAGTAACATAATTTTAATCTCTCGTCAAAAACAAAAAAATTCGTAGTTCTATTAAAATTTAGGGACTAAATATATTTTAGAATAAATTTGTGAAGGGGCAAATAGTATAGTATCCTAACTAAAAAATCAAAAATAAAAATTCAACTACTCTTTTTTTTTTGTTGCTGCCCAGGATCGAACTGGGGACCTTTAGTGTGTAAGACTAACGTGATAACCACTACACCACAGCAACCTGATGGCTTCTTTGGTAATTATAAAATTTAAATCTCTTTTTATAGAAACTAGAATCAGGTCCATCAATTCTTCGGCCCAAATTCTTGCATGCTTTACCAGGGTGGGCAGAGTGTTGTTTTGGACTTTTGGTTCCAATTAACACCTTGGGTTACGAATGGAGTTGGACCCCAAAGTAAAGTTATGGATGAATTTGATTTTTTTTTCATTCAAATCATTTTTATACCTTTTAATTAAATCTTCTAACATACTTCAATTATTCAAAACATAAAGTATTAAATAAACTGTTGAATACTTTAGAGACTTCCAAAGCAATTTTTTTTGTGATACTTAAAACTTACAAAACATTTAGTATTTTTTTCCCCCCTATATTTGGAGGATTGTTTAGGTTCACTAATTAAAATGGTATAGAAGTGCTTAAGTGGAGTTGAATCGATTAAAGGCAGAAACAAGTACGTTTTGTTACCTTAATTATTTGCATTCATGTTATGAAAAACCCAAAATATCTTAGAGTATCTTTACTGTTACATCTTGAGCTTAAAATCGGATCTTCACTAAATCTTCTAATAAAGGAGGTGAAGAGATCTCCAACATGAAAAATGAGTTATTGGAAAAAATTCCTCAAGATATGCACATTGTTCAAATAAGATTAAATTTTTCTCTCTTTCTGTCTCCTTAAGATTTCAAAATAAGATCTATTAGTAAAGAAAAAATTAGAAAGATATTAAAAAATCTTCAATCCTATATGATATTATAGGATCTATCAAAAAATATCTCAATTTTAAATCTACCATAAAAAATAAAAAAATAAGATGCTCTAATACAACAACGCCTTGCATATTCTATTGATAGTGTATCAGGAAGTTGGACGAGCAGAATAAAAAATATTTTGATAGATTAACGTCGTTACATGCTTTTCATCCCATCATCTTCATCCTTTGTGTGGATAAAAAATGAAGATTAGGACATATGCTCCCGTTTTAATTGAATTTGTATTTCATTAATAAAATCTCTCTCTCTCTCTCTCTCTCTCTCTGAATCGATCGAAGACTTCTGATGCTGAGAAAATTTATTTTGGTCACCTAACCACGTGGGAGGAGAAAAATAATTTGTTTTTGAACTGTGTAAATCACGCCTTAAATTACATAAGTCTCTCTACTTGCCAAAAAAGTTCAACATACAAACTAACATTCCTTGTTTTTCAATGTTCAATTCAATGTTTAAAAGACAAAGAAAGGACTTTAATGCATATATGTAGTGTTTCAACTTTCAAGTCTTCTGTACAATTTACGAATTCAAGAACAGAAAGAAAGTAAGCAAAATGTTATTTTCACATCCCAATGGGTTATGTAAACTTCTGCTTTTTTATGCAGATTGAGTGACCGACATCATTATTAGAATGTTGCATACAGAAAAAAATGTTATATATATATACACACATTACGGCTTGATGATTTAATAATTAGTATAAATTTTCTTTAATAGAAGTTAAACTATTACAAATTCACAGTCATTTGTATGCAAATTGCTAGCGCGGTTCCATTGCCATTAAAAATTACTGTTGGTACTTAAAAAGTTTATTAATATACTACTAATATATATGTAAATAGGTTCAAAATATTTGTATTAGAAGTTTAATTTCTATTAAACAAAGACTACACTAACTAAAACAATCTTAAAACATTAAAAAAAAAATCTCAAAGCCTTAACTTTTTTTTTTTACCGTTTGTACTTTGTATTGTAGACAACATTCTTTTTTGTGGTGCTAAGATAACACAATATATAACACACATGCATCGTATTCATAACGTAGTATGGAAAAAAGGGAAAGAAACATGCAAGTAGCATTATCTTATACATATTATTACTATATGGCACATGAGACGGTGATCTTTTTTCTTCTTAGAAAGAAAAATAAATTATATCACATATTCCAGAATTTGTAGGTGCCACACATTGCTGACCAACTCGACAGAGCCAATCACCTTCGTCTTATTGTCTCTTACTATGTGGTTTGAAGATTGGAGAACCCGTAAAGTCTGTTGGTTCATCTTCCATATTATCGTAGCTAACAAAACTTGGTGGAGATGGATATAAAGATCTAATCTAACACTACATGCATCATAGATTTTCTCCTTCCATTTCCCATTTTGCTTTTTCTCAAAGCATTTCAGGCTCGCTACTCATTTCTTAGGAGCCCGTTGTGTATATCTAGTCCGTTTGTATTGTATAATATTAATACACAAAAATCCATAACCTTGCATGCATGTTACAATGTTAGTATTTAATTAAAACATAAGTCTAGTTTGAATAATTATTTTTAATAAATACTCATAAGAAAAGAAAGTGAAATAATTAAATCAAACTTTTTACATAAGTTAAATTTAAATTATATATATATACCTATATATATTTTCAACTTTTCCAGAAATAATTTTATTTGAGTTTTTTCATAAGTTAATTATATAGAACTTACTTTTAATTTATAAAAAATGAATTATTTTATTCCTTTATTTAATTTTCTTCTTATAAATACTTGTTAATTATTTTTTATGCAAAATACATGTCTTCATAAATTAAATAATGTAAAGTGAGGTTGAGAAAGAGCTGAACCATGTGCTGATTTCCGAGTATTCATACGGAAGTCTTTAACTACCCCTTAATCATACTTAATTTATTAAACGTGGCCATAACTACTTTTTTATAGTTGTATTAAAATACTCATTTCGTTGATAAAAAAAAGAAGAAGTAAAGAAGAAGTTGAAGTTCTCTTTTCGAGAGACATCGTGATTCACGGGCATTCGTATTTTCATTTGATTATATATTTATTTTTTTTGTTTTTAATTTTGCTGTGTTTGAGAATTAATAAACTTTGATTTGGTCAACATGAAGCAGTATATGGGGAGGCAAGAAGGCCAAGAGGCAACACTGTTAAAACTTGATTTTAACTGTGTTAACGGAAAAAAAATTGCACAATTGTTTTTTTAATAAACATAATCTCAAAGAAATTTGAAGGAGACAATTCTTCTTTTAAGACTCTTTTAAGACTCTTTATCCTCTTGATAGGTCTTTTATTATGGATGAATGTGTTAAATTTTTATGTTTGATCTAAAAAATACAACTGCAAGCATAATCAAATAAATTAATAAGACACATTAAGTAAAAGAAGGAAACATTGAAATATGAAGATGTTATATGAAGAAGAAAGTGTAGTTGAAAAAAATTATTCTATTAAAGAAAAATAAATAATTGAGAATATTACAATAACCCATCAATTGTGAAAGTTGTGAAAACTTTGGATATGAGATTGTTTACAAGTTTAAACCCTTATCACATAATACAAGTTTGATATTTATAAAATACAAATTTTAATTACAAGTAACCACTAGAAACTTTTTCTAAATCTTCATTATCGATAACTTTGGTTTTCGATATTTATCATTGATAACATTGTCTTTAATCTTCACCATTGATGACTTTAGTCTTTAATTTCTACCTTTGATAACTTTGTCTTCAATTTTCACTGTCAATATTTAAATTTCATCTTTTGATAATCAAATCATCCAAAGATCAATTTTCTATATTGAAATTGACCCAAAAATCACTTTTCAATACAATCAAAAAATTGTGATGTTAACACAAGTTCCCCTAATATTTATCTTTTGAGCGAAGCAAACAAAGAAAAATATGAACAACTCCAACATAGTAATGAATTTTTTTATTTAACCCAACTTTTTCGACTTCAATAAATCCACATGCTTAAATAACAATATTTGACATTCATTTCAATTTCAAACTTATTTATTTATTTTACTTGGAAACCACATTTTTTTCTATTCGACTTTTATGTTTCATTTAAAAGATATAATTGCAAGCATAATCAAATAAATTAATAAGATGTATTAAGTAAAAGAATGAGACATTGAAAGAAGAAAGAGAAATCGAAAGAGAAAGATGTTATATGAAGAAGAAAGTGAAATTGAAAGAATCTATTCTATTAAAGAAAGCAAAAATGGTTGAGAACATTGCACTAACTCATTGATTAGTAAGCATTGTAAGGACTTAGGATATATGAGAGTGTTTACAAGTTCAATATTTATATAATACAAATCTTAACTTTTTGTAATGCTACAAACTTTTTCTATTGATAACTTTGGTCTTCGTTCTCTATTATTGATAACTTTGTCCTCATTTTTTAGTGTCGATGACTTTGATCTTCAATTTGTATCTTTGATCACTTTGCCTTTAATATTTACTGTTGATATCCGATATTCATGTTTTGATAATCAAAACATCAAAAGACCAGTTTTTCTATATTGAATTTGACTCAGAAACCTAATTTTGATACAATAAAAAAATTCTGGTATTAATACTCTGATTTCACCCGTGTGAGTGTTTTATACGTACTTTCATCTGTAAAATTTGATAGAAACAAATTTCATTTGTAATTAGTTTAATCTCTTTTATATAATAAATTTAATTTGCATTATTGAAAATAAGATATTTTTTTTTTATAGATACTCTTCTTATTTCAAAACTATTGATCTTTTTATGATTTTTTTAATCAAATTATTAGAACTTTTTTTTTTTTTACGAGGGAGGATATAAAACCACAACAGAACAAAAGAGCAAAAAGAAGACAAGCTAAATCCTAGTAAAGGTAGTGATGGAAGCATCTGCTAGCAGAAACTGCCTCAACTGAGACGTAGAAAAGCTGAACCCTTGATGAAGAGCCAAGCTTTGTCAAGAAGTCAGCACTTTGGTTCCCCTCTCTCGATAAACATGCTTGAAGGAGAGGTTCCAAATGCGATATTTGAATTTTTGATTTTGGCAATAATCGAAGCATAAGGATGAAGATCATACTCATTCTGATCTAGCATTTGAAGAGCTAGTAACGAATCTGATTCGCAAACAACACTGCGAGAGCCTGAATCCCAAACTACTGGAAGACCCCCCATGATTGCGTGAAGTTCTGCATTCACATTGGTGGTGAAACTGCAAGAGTCACTGAAACCAGAAAGTCATTGACCGAAAGGATCTTTGAACTTATTTGTTTTATATTTCTAAAGAAAACAAATTTTTTATAAAAAAAAAACTAATAAAACTAATTTTTATATATTTGTTTAAGGTTTAATAAAAGAGAATTATAAAAATATTTTCTGGTTTTTTTAAAAATTTATGTTGAGCAACATATGAAAAAAATAACTATTTTAAAAAAATCTCAAAAAATAAATGAGTACTTTTTAATACCTTTTTTTGAAATTCAAAAAATTTGATCCTTAATATTTTTTCTTCTTTAATTATCTATGATTAAAGGATAATTACTTTATTTATTTTTTTATTCTTTATTATGGGACTTAAAGTTTAATGATATATTTACATTTCATAATTTAAATAATATTATGTCAATTAAATTAAATTTTAAATGTCTCTCTGTATAAATTGAATCAAGTATCCGTGTACATGGTAGCTATTGTATATTTTTTAAATCAAATGATTTTATGTTTAGTCTTTACAACTGCCAAACGAAGCTTTACATGGATTAAATTTCACTATATAGAATCCTCTTTTTAAAAGCAATCGAATCCATATCTTTGCTTGATTTGATGCTTTAGAGTTTAGACCTTTGGTTCTAAAAGCTTTGTATACGAACAAGTGATTTGGTAATCCCACTCAAACTTGATGTTCCGATAACTAAGGAATCAAGAGTATACCCAACAATTTCTACCAATGGACAATGATGCAATTAATATCCATTTACACTAATACTAATTAAGTAGATATTGTCAAAAAGTAAAATAGTAGCCATCGTTTGAAATATATAAGTTGATCTCAGAAAATTTGTGAGCCTGCCGGCTCTTGTTGCATGTGTTTCTGTGTTTAAAATGCGAAAGATTCTGCTTATAATAATAATAATAATAATATCAGTTTTTAGATTTTTTTAAATATTTTTCCCTTTTAATTATTTAAAACCGGTTGTAATAATTAATGTTAACAAAATCAGCAGTGTGATGATTATTATTATAATTATAGAAAAAATTATGAACTGAAAGACACTATAAAATTATTTTTTAAATTTATTATTTTTTAAAATAATTTAAATAATAATTTGTGATTGAACAATAATATAAAATTATTTTATATTATTAATACATAAATATTAAATTCTTATAATTATTGTGACCATTATTTGTAATGTTAGCTAGTTTTTTATTCTTTTTTCCACATATCATTATGATATATACTACCTTACTAGTCGGCACCAGCTTCCAGAATTGCTGACCTTGGACCAACTACAATTTATAAAGCTAACGATCCACGGATTTTCTGTTAATGTCTTTCATGAATAATTAATCAGGTCTAGAGATAAGTTTAACTACAAGCATGACAAGATATAGGAAGCAAAAAACACAATAATTATGATATTAATTAGTGCTAACTAACTAAACTCCCTCTTCCAGTTCCATTAATTGCTTTACCTTTACGAATCAGTAAAACTGAATTCAATAAAATTGAATTTACTCTCATAATTAAACTTAATTAGACATAAGTGATATATAACAAATTATTGCCTCATATTATGTCGTATCCTAATTCCTAACACAGAGATTACACTTAACGTACAGAAGCAGCATATTCATGTGATTTTATTTTACTTTTATATATATAATATATATATATATATATATATATATATATATATATATATATGGTCCACCAAAGGCCATAAAACACAAAAACAAGGACAATAATCACAATATTACAAGTGATAGTTGCCTGATAGGGCCTCAATGACCAATAATCATTCTCAAATCTGCTCACAATTTTTTCCACTGGGAGACATGGCAACCACTACAGATTAGACTCCACACACCCATGTTATTATCTAAAAATTCCAAGCAAGTCTTTCTAACTTTTATCATACCATAATATCCAGGAAATATTTCCAAAAAAGGGGACAATTTTTTTTTTCAAAAAAGAGGAGAAGAAAAGCCAATAGCTAATTGTTTGATTGAACTTTTTTTTCTTATATAATATGTTTCTACATGTGCGATCATTGCCTTTTATATTTGAATTCATTTAAACAAAGGCAATACTAATATAATAAAATATCTAATCTTAATACACAATAAAATCAAAATTTTTCAAAACACATTTAAGTCAAAATATTCCACCCACACTTTCGCACCAACTGCAACAAGGTGGGAACAGTACTCTTGTGCGAATCGTTTTCGGGCAAACGGCAACTGGGGTCCTCAAAACAACGTCGTTTTCTAAAAACGCTACATTCTCGCTTTCACGTTCATTCGATCGTTAAACAAAAAAAACGATGCTAACGGTAGCAAAAATAAATAATTCTGATAATCGAATGGAGTCAATGGACCAATATACCCACTTGCTTCGCCTTAAGGTCACGCACATGCGGAGTTAACACTTCAACCGCCGGTGGGACCCAATAGAGTGGCATCTTTCGTAAATAGACGCCAAACAAATGGACAATTAGGTCACGACAGTTATTCCGTTGAATGGACCCCGCAGCGTTGCACTATAAAAAACCCAAAAGCCATTAACGGTCTCATACAATCAAACTGCACAAAAAAAAAAAACAAAGCATTTTTTTTTGCCGCAATCAATCAATAACTGTCGGCGACATATCCGAATCACGGTTGCAGTAGTACGTTTCCTCTAACTGTTTTTCTCGGGCTCCGAGCTCGCCGGAGCTAACATTCACGGCGGCGCACCGCCCATTTCTTCACCCTCACTCAAAATGCAGTGCCACCGCGTCTCCGCCGTGCTTTTTCTAAGCTTATGCTTTAGAATTGCGCTAGTATACGCGCAAGGAGAGTCTCATCTCACTGCTCTGGACCAACATTGGTTCTCGGGAACCGCCACGTGGTACGGCGACCCCGAAGGTGACGGTAGCACCGGTAAGGACTAAAACACTGACTCGCCGAGTTGAATCAATAATAATGCAAATGCAACACCAAAGTTCGATTAACAATAGACTATAGTTACTTATATGAATTACACATGCAAACCTCATAAATTAATTATGTTAAAAGGTTGATAGTTAACATTATTAAAATACAGTTACTAACACATACATTTTTTTTAATACATTCTCTTCTATTTGTTAAAATTTATTACAAATAGTAGAAAATTGAGTCTTAAGTCTTATTTAACTACTATATCTCATAATTTATTGTTAAAAAAAAAAGTTGCTAACACTAGTATTTGGTTACGTGAATGTTAATGTGTGGGAACTGAAATTGGTGAATTCAGGAGGGGCATGTGGGTATGGTACGTTGGTGGACGTGAAGCCGTTGAAGGCAAGGGTGGGAGCAGTGGGGTCAGTGCTGTTTAAGAAGGGGGAAGGGTGTGGTGCTTGCTACAAGGTGAAGTGTTTGGACCATAGCATATGTTCGAAGCGGGCAGTGACAGTTATAATAACGGATGAGTGCCCGGGCTGCCCGTCTGACCGGACGCACTTCGACCTCAGTGGCTCTGCCTTTGGCCGCATGGCGGTTGCGGGTGAAAACGGTCAGCTCAGGAACCGAGGTGAGATCCCAGTCATTTACCGAAGGTACGCATAACATAACATTAATGAGTACATTTTTTCTCTTTTTCTTTTCTTAGACTTGTTGCACTTGAAAGAGCCGTTAAATAATATTCATTCGTATCAGTGAAAATGAGTTGTGATATGGAAGAAGAATTTTATCCAAAGTATCATGAGTTTTGGTCAATCTGTGCAGTAGAAATGTTCAACAGAAGACAAAAAAGATAAAACGTTATCATGATCAGAAGAACTGACTCTTTTGTCTTTTGGTTAGGAAGTGATTTTTAGTTTTTGACAAGGACACTTTTTTAACCCGAGTTAAGTAACCAGGGTGAAAGAGAAATTGTGTTTGTAAGATAAATTTGTGTGTATATATATATATATATTTTTTTTTTTTTCTAAAAAGAGGGGGATAGAGAAATGTAAGAACAAGGTTGATACGATAAAGAAAGATGAATGCTAAGAAGTTGTTTTTTTTTTTTTAGTCTTAATCCTCTAGTTTATAGAGGTAAGAAATCTTGATTAATTTAGAATTTAACCTAAAGATAAGTAAATATAATTTGATTAATAATTATTTTCGTCAAGGATTGAATTTGAGTATTATCTACACTATTCAACTTTAATTTGAGTACATTAAATACTTACTTGTGCCTAATCGATTAAGTCACGCTTTGTATAATTATGTAATAAGAATATAATTATGCAATAAGACATTTTTCAATTGATAATTTGCTTAGGAAGTCATGAAGTATTGCGGTTTGTGTTTTGGTATTTGTGGCTGCAGCATTGACTATTGACTTGCTTTTCTTTTTCTTTTTCTATTTGTGGATTGAAAAAGATGGATAAAAGGAAGGATTTAAAGGATGGGTTGAAAAAAGCATGCTGAAGTACCCTTTTGTTTTGTGGATTAAAAAGTAAAGGAAGATTTACACTGAATGACCTTTGTCCTCTGTTATTTTATTTTTGGCAGAACACCGTGCAAGTATGCTGGCAAAAATATTGCCTTCCATGTCAATGAAGGTTCCACTCCTTTTTGGCTATCCCTTCTGGTGGAGTTTGAAGATGGAGATGGGGACATTGGCTCCATGCATATACAAGAAGTAAGCTTCTCTTTTCTGTTTTGTTTGATAGTTACTTGCTTAATTTTTCACTATACATTAATTTATTCCTTAAAATCTCAATTTCCAACCAACATTCATATCTAGCTAGAAGAATATATACTACTACCAGAATAGCAAAATGAAGAAAGATAGTTGAACCCCATAAGAGTGAGAGAAGAAATCTTGAACTTCTGGTGTCCATAAAATCATATTGCAACTACTGGTAGTAGCATCTGATATCTACAAAAACGTGAATAGATACTCTCTATATTTTAATATTTCATATATACTAGAACGTACAAATGCTTTACTTAATTAAAGTGGAATACATAGTAAACTAGTAATACCATCTGGGCCCAAGGAACTGTCATACTCATAACATCAAACTGATTGCGTACATTAGGTTGAGCTATTAAATTATCCATCGATTTCAAGTTTAAAATTCTGGAAATGTAGTTACATTAAAAATTAAGATGAAAAATGTAGTACCATGCTGGTGATCCTAAAGAATAAAAAAGAGCAGAGAAAGCATGGACATAGTTAGGACATGATTCGGTGGACAATTCCAATTCCAATTCCAAATGTTGTGGATGTCTTTTTAGATCACGTGCCGGTGCTATGCAGTTCCATCTTTTGTACTTTACATTGGAATCATTGGATTATATGCCAAAGGTTGTTGCCCATTTCTATCCTATAAAAAATACACTATCCAGAGTGTTATGGTCACCATTGTAATGTTCCTCTTGTGGTGCCCTTTTCCTATATCTTTTGAACTAGAAGCATGTGACATGGGACCTCTAAAGAAATTCCTTTCCCCATTTCTCCCCCACAATAAATAATATCTGCTAGGTAGGTCATAGGTGCATGTGTCAGATCAACCCCAATTTGGATTTCACTTGCATTGCATTGCATTATTATTCTTATGATACTGTTGCAACATGTACACTATTTTTTTTCTTTTATCTCTCTGTTACATTTATCTCTATTATATAAAAAAAAGAAAACAGCAAGCATATACAAATACAATTTCTCTTCCAATTTCACATACACAAACGGAGAAAACTTAGATACAGTTATTTATACTTTGGTTGTATTTTTCTCTAATTAGAATTGAAGTTTTAACTAAATAATCTGCATAAATATTTAATACAAACTTTTATTCTGTATATTATTGAGATGAAACTTCAATTCTAATAGGAGAATAACAAACTGAAATTTTGTCTAAAAAGTTTTGTTCAATACAAAATCTTAAAAAGGAACAATGAGATTGATTTTCTTTTATTGTAATTGGAAATTGGTATTGGCAGGCAGGGTCGAGTGAGTGGCAGCAGATGAATCATGTATGGGGTGCAAATTGGTGCATTGTTAAGGGGCCATTAAGAGGACCTTTCTCTGTTAAACTAAGCACATCTACAGGGAAAAGCCTCACTGCCAAAGATGTTATTCCAAGCAATTGGACTCCAAAAGCCACTTATACCTCTCGCTTAAATTTCCTTTCTTAGTACAAGGTTTCCAACTGAACAATCACCAACACCAAGGCCCTTCTTCCCAAAGGGAGAAAGTAATTAATAAATCACCATTTACCCAGTTAAAGTTGCTCAAGTTCCACAAGGCAGAGAGTCTTCTTGGCCTTTGAGTCTTTGTGTTTTTTAATAAGAAAGAAAAGTAGCCGTTGAGTGTACAAGGCTATATCCAATGATCTTTCCTTTTCTTAGTTTTATCTTTTCGCTTTTATATACCTATAGTTTTGTCATTTTTGTGGTGTGCAACATTTTGTACCAGAAGTCATGGTATTATTGGTAGCCCTCTCCAAAAAGGAGGGAGAGCGTGTAGTGTAGTATCGTAGAATGCGTGTACTGAGTTCAGTGGGCTTCAAATGAATGAATATATAAATTTTAGAACCAGTGAATATTTTTTACTATTTTACTCACTATATTTTACTTCCCTGTTAATGCAGTATTTTAGGATGGACCTGGCATTGTGGTTCTCATAATGTGTTGTCTAAATTGAATTAATACATATTTAAATGTTTAGATATTACAAAAAAAAAATATTACAAAATAATTTATTGATAAAATAATTTGTTTATATTGCTGATTAATTAAAGTCATAAAATACAAGCAAAAAAAAATCCCAAGTAATAAAATGCCATTTTTTAGTATTAGAAGAGAAACTCTAAACACGATTTCTAATGAGTTTCTTAATCTAATTACAAATAGGAGTAATATAAGTTTGCGTTAGTATAGGCTAGCAGAGCAACAAATGGTTGCTTGAGATAAAGTAATATTTCTAGTTTTTTTACTTATTGCTATAGATTGTTATTCTTCAAAATATGGACTTTCAACTAATTATGGCAGTTGGTGCAATTTTCCAAGAGAAATTTTTCAGATGTCAGAAGCTGCATTTGTTAAAATTGCCAAGAGAAAATATGATATGGTGCCATTTCAATATAGAAGGTACAAGATGAAACCATGTTTTTAATGTTTAAACTTTTGGCTAATATAACTAATTTTATGGGAAAATTCTTAATGTGAATGTTGTGCTAAATAAAGGGTCAAGAAAAGTGGTGGTTTGGAATTCACAATGAGTCAGGGCCGATTTGGAGTGGTTTCTCATTTTATGTTTTGAAATTCATGATCACTTTTATCAAGCAATGCCGAGTCTGATGGCGAAGTGGTTGTTGTGAAAGTGAAGGAATTTGACAAGATGGATAAACCTATGGTAAGGAATCGGGAGCAAAACTAGCACTTCAATGTGAACCTTCAAATACAGTCTCTATCCTTGAGGTAACAATCAACAATATTACAGTGTAGCCTTTGATAACTGGCATTTTGGACAAACATTTGAAGGAATTAAAATAGTTCTAGAATGAGAAGGTTCGTAATCCTTGATGCTATACGTTTTAAGCAACTTAAATATTTGAATTGTTGTAATTTATGACTTTGGCATATACTTGGTTTTTAGTGAACATAATGGCATCGTTCAATTCAAGTAGCTGACATCACCTACTTTTGTTGTTGTAAATGTGATTTGTGGAGTAAATAATGAGAACACTAACCACTCCTATATTTGCTTATAAATCACGAATTCATGATCAAACTTGGCTTAGTTGCATACGTGACAAAGATAGTCAATTATATTAGTTGTAAAAATGAACTCAGAATTCCTAAGTTTGACTAATTCAAAGATAGTGTTTTTTTTAACTCGTTTAGGATTCTTAAATGTGTAGTAAAACCAATTATGTCTTATATGTTCTTTGTAATTGATTTTAATTAGTTTAGACTTAAAAAAATATAACTAGATCACCAATAAAATGAAGTTAAATGAGCAATAGAATTGAAATAGACTATAATTTCATATTTACAATCCTTCTAGATCCAAGTGCTCCTGTATGCTGCTAGCATGATAAAAATTTGTACTAGGAAGTAAGAACCAGTGAATCTACACAAACATCCTCTAAATGTTTTTACTTTTTCTTGCAACCATATTTCATATTGCTCGAGCTATAAGCAATTTTTATAGCTTTGGGACCTCAATTATATATTTCAAGGTTGATATGAACAAAATTACAAACCCTTTGAATTAGCAAAAATGAAGTTAAATTCTTGTTACAGAGAGAAAAACCATATGCAAAGAGAAAAGAATTCTAGAAAAATTATACTTTAATAGGAAGTATTAATGTAAGATGGCACCAAAAGATTTGCATCTAAAACCTACAATTCTAGGATAATAGTTTGGATTAAAGCTCTCCACTGGGCATTCTGCATAGCCTAAAGTATCTTCATTTGGCCACAACTTATTCTCCATCAATATAGCAACAAACTTTAGCAAGATCAAAAGAATACAAAATATATTTAAAAAAGAATTGCTATAAAAAACAATAATGCCTTCATCACTAAGCAGCTTTTGGTTCCGAACTAGCTACTTGCTCACCCTCAACGATAGCAGGATCTTGTGGTTCACCTTCAGGAGCAACATCTTTGGAAGGGGAAGTAGGTTTATTTCTAACAACACCTGTTGTTGCAGTTGGTGTTGAGCTTTTTCCACCCTTATCATCTTTCCCTGCTTCCTTTGCATTTTTGTTATCTTTGCCTT
>PYAF01004402.1:2828691-2840694 GCA_007407185.1 Glycine tomentella | reverse complement strand
CATTCTTGCAAGATCAGTAGGTTTTCCTGGCTTTGGACCTTGAATAACATGAACAGAAGGCTTATTCTCAGCTTCTTTCTTCCCTCTTCTCTTCTCGATATTAGGAACCTCGCGAGGAATTATCTCAGCTATTGCTTTCCAGTAATGGTTGTGAGCTTCTTTGTGAAATTTCTCTTGGTTGGCCAAGTATATCTGCATACACACTCATTTTTTTTATTTGCATACAAACAAAATAGTATGATAATGCTCAATGCATACATGGTTCACAAAATGGAATAGAGGAATAGCGTGAGTAATTACTTAACTGTGGCAAATAGGGAATGAACTTTGCTGCCTCTCAATTAAAGTTCATTCCCTATACTCCTTTCTCTATACAAATACAGAAGTATGACAATGCTCAATGAATGCATGGTTCACAAAATGGAATAAAGGAATGATAATATTGGGAGTTACTTAAGGAATTAAATTATAGCATAGGAAGTATATTTCTACCTTTTCTCTTTCCCTATTGTTCTCTTTGTTTTTCTCACAGTTGATCTTTCTTTTCTCATAGAAAGCTTCCTTATACTCTTCAGCTTCCTTTATAATCTGATTCCGCATCTCCTTCTCTCTTTTCTCTTTTTCCTCAAGATGAATGGCATTTAGACTGCATCAACGGAAGTCATGAAAATTATAAATCAGAAAAGCAAATTCAATATTACATAATTGATAATGCCAATAAAGAAACACACCTATACTCACACACAAACAAGAAAATAATACTCTTCTCACCACCCCAAAAATCAAGATCCATTTAATACTCATGAGTGAGATACATAAAGGCAACAATTATTACAACACAAGATTACTAAATCTATACAATTTTCTTGCAATTCAAAGAACAATTAAACATCTACATCACACTTTCAATTTTCAACACAATCTAATCCACAAAATAGAAAAACTAAATAAAAAAAAATATTAAAGAAGAATTAAATAGATCACCTATGGAACAAGTTGCTTGTCATGGGAAGAAAATCTAAAACAAAACCAAAACATGCTGACGTTGCTCGCAATAAAAAAACATGAAATCTAAAAATATTGTAAATGTGAAAAAGAATGTTTCCCCTTGCACACATTTTTTTGTCTTGAATCAAAAACATGAGTGTCTTTCCATTAATCTGTTTGTAATATGTGATTGTTTGTTGGTAATGTGTGATTGTTGTTGATCCATTTTTTTTTACACATATAAGAATCAAACTCCTCCCGTGAATAAATCATTCGGATAAATGAACCCAATGGATTTAATTTACATCATTTGCACCAATTAACTTGCACACATCTAATACATAATAACAAAAACATTTGAAATGAGAAGAATGTAGTGAAAATAAATATGACCGTCGCCATTCACGTCTAGCATGGCCTTCCTCTTGCATTTGAGATGGGTGCGGGAGCATTGGACCGTCGGAGGTGAAAGTGGTGTCATCGGAGGTAGCGGGTTCGAAGGGGGACACGTAGTCGGGGTTAGGGGTGGAAACACCGAAGCCATAAACAGAAGGAGAATGTGAGTTATCGGTGACATTGTTGTTATTTGGATCGACGTTGAGTTGAGGGTGTTGATCATCGTAATCGTAATGCTGATGAGACTCGTAGCCCATGCCCATGTCCGTGTCCGTGTAGCTGTTGTCATCGTCGAAGGGTTCCCTTGTCGGCGATTGTTGTGATTGTTCCTCCAACGACTTGAACGACGCCATTTCTGATGGATACTTCTCTCTAACGTTGCCTTCGGATCACAAATCACTACCAAACTCAGAAAATATTGGAGTTGCCCCCTCTCCAACGTTATATCATGGGTGTAGCTTTATTCTTTCACCTCTATTTTTTTTATTTGTATAAATTATTTATATATTTTTTATAAATAATTTTAAATGAAAAATAATGTGTAAGCTACGTATTGAAAATACAAGAGTTACTATAAAAGATTAAATAGTTTGCAAATATTGATGTATCCACGATCACAATGGTATTTACTTAACAAATGAAACTTGTTACTATAAGTATTTTTAACCTATTTAAATTAGACATGTGAATTTTAATCAATAAAAAATTGCATATATGTAGAGAAGTAAAGGAAGTTAAAAGGATAACCAATTTAAAAAAGTGGAGAAAAAGTAAACTATTTTTCTAACCTTTATATTTAATTAGAACAAAAACTAGCAAAAACAATTATCATAAGCTGAATTGCATAGGTTCCATACTCATACTACTAGTAAAATTCACGAATCATATAACTTGTTACTATTGGTTTATTGTATATATGGTTCGTGAATTGCATATGTTCCATACTACTAGTAAAGTATACAGAAAAAAAAAAGTGTAAAGCGAAAAATTAAGGAAATATTCAAAGTTATTTTTAACAAGTTATATTTAAAAATAATTTAATTCAATCCAACAATAGTAATGTCACACTTTTTAATTTTACTTATCTCTTCATTTTTATATAAATATTTATCTTTTTTTTACTATTTTCTTTAAAATTAACAGTCAAAGAATAAAAAATTATTTTTTCATTAAAAGTATTATATTTAATATATTACGAATACATTATAGTAACTCATTATTTTGATGAATAAGTTCTTCATTATAGAAGAAGATTATGCAAATAATTACTTGAAATTTCAATTATTAAATTTAATTGTGTCCATTATCAAATGATGAGTTGTTATATTTATAGTAACTCATTAAAAGTATTATACTTGTTCTGTTTTTTAGAACAAGAATGTTTAGTCAAATAACTAGTAGGTTAATCTTGGATCAATAACTCTTTCTCCTAGGTATCTATGGAGGAAATACCCAAAACTAAGCACATCATCGTGCACTTTGATATCGATGTAGCATTTAGCCAATGAATGTGATGTGTGTGCCCAGTGACAATATATAATAGAGTTAAGAGAGAATGAATATACATGTGAGCGTACATCTTATTTATAAGGGTGTTATCTCTAGGTTAATTGTTGTCATCTTGTGACTAGATAAAATATAACCTTAGATAAGATATAATCCTGATTATTGGGATTAGGATATTTGTTTGTTAGGATCTCCTTCGATGATTTTATGCACGCTGTTGAGATCTCCTCATTTATTGTTGAGATTCTGAGCTAATGAACCCTTAATGGGTCATTTTATTAGGCCCATATATTGGGTCCGTAACAATACTTTATGTAAGTGCGTGTAATTAATCAATTAATTATCAAACGATGAGTTGTTATATTTATGTCTATGTTATGTATATGTCATGTTGTATGTATATTTTGATGAGTTTTAGAGTATTTGGACCTAAGTGGGTGGGCCTTGAGATATGAGAAAGAAGTGAGTGAATTTAGTGAAGTGTGTAGTGTAAAGAGAAAAAAGTGAGAGTCATAAACTCCTTATAAACTCTTTGTAAACCCTCTCATTTCATCCTCTACCGACCCACCATTAGAGAGAGTGTGACCTTGAATTTTCTTGACTCAAGGGACTTGTAGCAGTTCTTTTTTTGAGTTTTGAAACTAGTTTAGTGGTAAGGAAGACTCCTTCTTCCCCTCTCATTTTCTATTTTCGTTTTTCCCCAGGGCACCCATAGGGGTCATTGAAAAGGCTTAATTTTTGGGTTTAGATCTGACTTTGTGTTCGTTTTTCCCATGTAGTGTGAAGTGTTAGCAGAGTTAAGGGAAACTTTCTCCTTAGACCCAAAGTTTCTTCCTTTTCTTCTTCCTCTTTACAAAGTCATCTTTTGGAGTTTGAATAGATAAGGGAAGCTTTACCCTTTTTAAATGCTTAGGTTGCTTTGGATTGGTTTAAATGTTGCTTGAGAATGAATCATGTTGTTTAAAAATGAAAGTTTGAGCATTTGAGGTTTTGCATTTTGAAATTGGGATTTTTTATTAATGATGAATATTGGTGAAAAGTTCCTATTTATAAAGAGTTTTGATGTTTGTGTATTGGAATTGATAGAAAAAAGGATTTGGATTTGGGTTTGTTTAAGGATGATTTGGATGCCATAAGAGACAATTCTGCAGAATTTCGAAATTGTTCGAAATTTTTGCGTCCACTAATAAGTTTCGAGTCCCATGACTAGTTTCACGTCCAGTCACTAGTTTTGAGTCTTATGACCAGTTTTACATACAATGCCAGTTTTGAGTCCCATAACCAATTACGCGTCCAATGACCAGTTTTGAGTTCAATGACCAATTTTGATGTGGATGTGATTAATATTTGTTTTCCTTGCATAAATTAATTAGTTTGAGATCTTAATGAATTAATGATGATTTTAGATGTGGTTAAGATGATGTTGTTTTATTATTAGAGTTAACTTTATGTTGAGATCATGAGATTCACATTCATATGATTTTTTTGTTAGTTATTTTGAAGAATTCAAGATGTTGGAATGTCTTGCTATGCTTATTGAACTATATGTGGGTTCATAAGTGTGATGAACATATGAATAGTGAATCTATATATTATAACCTCTAATGATGTTGAAATCAGTGAATGGATTTGTGATAACATATGATTGTTATGGATGATAATCTTGTTTTGAGAACTATTTATATGTGTGAAAATGAGTTAACTATATCCTTTGAGAAGATTTTATTACTGTTAGAAATGGTATACTTGGGAATGTGAATTTCATGCCAAAACTCTGCCTCACTAAAGCAACCCCGGGGTCTTAACTACTGGGGTATCTTCATGAGTACCAATCCTAGGTTTTGACTTCAAATGACATGTTGAGGTGTTGAAAACTACTTCCCAGGGGGATTAGTGACCCTTTTAGTACATATGAGATGAATTGTTGTTGATGGTGAAACTTGGATCCTTGAGAATGACCATGAGTGAAATGATGAGTAAAAAGGTGTTGTATCTTAAACCTCAAGGAATCCAAGTTTAGTTGTTATTATTGTGAGTATGCATGAAGTTTGGGGGAGCTAAAAAAGCCTTCAACCTAGTGTCGGAGGTTGTCGATGGTGGCTAACGGTGAAAGGACCTATAGAATGGATGAGTTGGCAAACTCTTAGATATGTTAAGGTCTTTGCAAGCCTTATCGAGTTAGTGCACCAGGACACTATTATCATTAATGAATAGTAAAAAAATGTGTGAAACCTAATGAGGCTATTGTTACCTTGAATTCTGATTTGGATACAACACCAAAAAGTCAACGACTTCAACCTGCCATAACCCCAACAGACACAAAGATACCCACTAAAAATATGAAGAAAATATATAGGAGGAAAAGGTGCTACAATTATGGATGACAAATAATATTTATTTTGTGTATCGTTAACTCAAATATTTTATTTCTTTCGCTTAATAATGTAACATTTGTTTATATGCTTTGAGAGTTATAATTATAAAGCATTACATGACGAATTTGTTTGACTTGTTGTGACTAAGCTTGATGGATCACATCTTCATTTCATGTCAACTTTTGTTTATATCGTAAAAATATATATTAATCTTCACTTGATTTCATCCTTACTAACTTCTTAATTTATTGTAACACAAACACACTATAAAGCTCAAAGGTTATGTGTGGATAAAAGTTGAGAAATTGTTTTTGATAATTTTAAGGCATATTCAATTTTTTTTTATTAATCATGAATATAAAAGGCAAGAGACAAGAAAGCCTAAGATGTCATGAGAAAGTCTTTCATAAGTTTCTTTAAGGTAGCATTAAGAGGAGGGTTTCATCTTTGCTCCAAAGCACTTGAACACATACCTTAATTAGCGAAGGTATTTGCCACATGATAAAAATCATGTGGTATACATGCAAGTGACAAAGTCTAATTGTTTCCCACTAGCATTATTATTTTTAGAGTCTTGGATGCATATTTTTGCATGAAATAAGAAGAATTCTACCGTGGATAGGAAGATCATACAATAGACATCATTAAGGGACCAAGGCTAGTTTTGAAAATTTTGGTTGCATCTCTACCTCCATGCCCACCAAGTCAAGGTGAGGGGTTGAAAAGGGTTAGTGAAGAGATACGACATATTAGTCATGAGAGACATCAAAGCCAAGAACGAGGACTTTGACATTGATAGATAGGGAACATATAGTCGGTCAAGATCCCAGGTTTCATTTGGACCAAGGTCAAACTACCTTGAGATGAAAATCACTAACATGCATATTCGACACCATATTCATCAAACCAAATTGAACATTGATCATCTCCTAAATGATGTGTGAAGTCACTATGGATAACATACATGACTTTAAGAATATTTTATTATATGTCAATCTTCTAAATAATTCATCCTTACCTATTTTATTTTATATATTAATTTTAAATTAAATTCGTAATACGTTACTTTTTTTATTTCTTTTAGTCTTTGTATGTTGGCATTTTTTTTTTTTTTTACTTTTGGTCCATATAAGTTTTTATTCTTCTAATTTTAATCATTGTAAGTTCGCACCTTTTCATTTTTAGTCCCTACTACCAATCACGATTACAAAAAATGTTAATGTTGGTGTCATAGAGACTAAAAATGAAAGAAGAACTTATAGGGAGTAAAAAAAAATAAACTTACTAAGACTATAGATGAAAAGAAACTTATCGGGACAAAAAAATGAAAAAAAAATAACTTACAGGGATGAAAATAAAAAAAAATGACATATTTATAAATACAAATAAATATTTAAGCCTTATATCATGTATAAATTTAATTTAAAGTTAATATAAATTAAAACATAAGAAGGAAATTATTAAAAGATGCATGCCCAAGACATCATTATTGGTCTTAATGTTCCACATGACTAACATCTCTTATCTCTTCACTTGACGCAACAATATTTTTGAAACCCAATTTTGGTCCCTCAGTCATGTCTACCATATGATCACTTATCTGCGTAAAAAATTTGCTTATTTCATGTAGAAATATACATTCAAGATTATGTATTTTGTGAAACCTACCTTGGTCCCTCAGCCACGGTGATAATTGTTATGTATACGTAAATTGCACATTAAATTACATAACAATTATTTTCTTTTTTTCTCTTTTAACACTTTTTTGTGATTAAAATGTAGGAATTTAGCTTCTTCTGAGGTTTTATCCAATAGATACTAAAATTAGTTGATTTATAGTGTGTTGGTTGTATTTTTTTTAGGATTACACATTAGAGACCTGAAAGATGAATTAAGGATCTGGAGTTGCACACTTAATGCGATTGACTTGCTTAGCGCGATAGGCACGCTTAGCGCATGGTCACTTATCCAGTTGGATTCTGCAAGTGTGCTTAACCCACATTTGTGCGCTGCCAATATCGAGAAACACAACTGAGCTATGTTTTGAAGATAAAAGGAAGGAGAAACATTGTTCTATTAGCTCAGCAAGAAGGAGAGAACCCTAGGGCACGAAGGAGAGCAGATTCAACTCCATAGGAGCTTCCTCTACACCATTGTTCTCACATTCCCTTCCACATTCTCTTGTTCTCCGTTGTTTTTGTAAGCCACTCATGACAACGAAAGGCTAAACCACCCATTGTTGAGAGCTCAACAATCAAACACTCTTGATGTAATGATTATCGCTATCTATTTAATGTCATTTTCGTATTATTGTCATGTTTGTGGTTTGATCATCCATGTGCATGTAGTGTTATGGGGATTTATGCATTGAAAAATGTTTTTATCCTAAGAACTGGCAAAAAACATCTGAATAATCCATATCTAGGGATAGAATGATATTGTTTAGCCTAAAGTATGCATCTTTACTCTTAATGCAAATTATTTAATGTAGCTTTGAGGGATTAGGAGTGAACTTAAGTGATTTAGGCTCTTTCACATGAGGAATCATGGTTAGAGTAAGTTAGGAGATGAATGTAATACGTAAAATAATGTTAAATGGTGAAAAATCATTAATATTGTGTCAAGAGTAGTTTCAATTAGCTGAACCTCAACATGTTCCATACTCTGTATCAATTGTCAACTCACATTTCCGAGTGTTTGTATTTCCTCTCTCGCATATAAGTTGTTTCATAATTTATTTTACCTGGAATTTATATTTACATGTATTAGCACTTGCAAATACAAAAAGTTAATCCTTTAATTGCTTAAAAATTAGACGTATATAAACTCTGAGTACAATCTAAGTTCCTACGAACTTGACACTCAGATTTACAATTTTAATACTACTTGAAAAATTTAGTGCGTTTGCCAAAGAGTTAACATATGGTGTCCTAAACTTTTTGGTCTCTTGCTTTTGTATTCATACTTAAGTAAAAAAACACATAAAATTTAATTTGCTAGTTTTTTCTAATATCTTTTGCATTAATTATTTTTAATATTATTAATTGTTTGTAACACATAAATATTTGAGAATGAGAACATGCATAACTTTAAGGATACTTTGTCATATGTAATTTTTTTAATTAATTCTTTCTTATTTTTATTTAATATTAATTTTAAATTAATTTTATAATGACATTTGAGGCTTAAATATTTGTTTGTGTCTACAAATATGTCCTTTTTTTCTTTTATTCCATGCATTTATTTTTTATTTTTCATCCATATAAGTTTTTTTTTTATCTTTAGTTCCTGTAAGTTTGTTCATTTTATTTTTAGTTCCTATGAAATCAACATGATGTCATGATGATGCCAATATTAACATTTTTATAAGAGTGACTAACGATAAGGATTAAAAAGGGAATAACGTAAAATTACAGGACTAAGATTGATAAAAAAAAACTTACAAGGACCAAAAGTAAAAAATCAAAGCCAATTAGGGACCAATTTCATATTTAAGCCTTTTCATTTTTCATTTTGTAGGTGCTTTTTATTTGATTTTTTGTTCCTGTAAGTTTTTTTTTTTTCATTTTTAGTCACTGCGTAAGTTTGTTCTTTTCATTTTTAGTCCCAATGACATTAGCATGATGTCAACATTAACTTTTTATAACAATGACTAATAATAAGGATTAAAAATGAAATAACTTAAAATTACAAGGATTAAAATTGATAAAAAAAACTTACAAGGATCAAAAGTAAAAAAAAAAAGTCAACAAGGGATCAATTTCATATTTAAGCCTTTTCATTTTTTGTTTTGTAAGTGCTTTGTTTTTCATTTGGCTTGAATATGTTTTTGGTCTATGTAAGTTAACATTTATTTTTTCATTTTTGCTTCCTGTAAGATATTTTGCTCATTTTTAGTTTCTTTAAGTTTGTGTTTTTTCAATTTTAGTCCCTGTAAAATTCAATTTTTTATTTATTTATAATCCATATATGTTCATACTTACAAGAATCAAAATTAAAAAAACATAAAAATAGGTGCACTTGTATAGGGATTAAAAATGAGAAAAATATCTTACAATAATTAAAATTGAAAAACTACAAACTTACAAGGATTAAAATAAAAAAAATAAACTTGTAGGGACTAAAAATATATTTTAAGTTTTTCATTTTTATCCTTTTAGTTTTTTAATTTTCCTTTTTCCATTTTAGTCCCTCTATAAGTACACCTACATTTTCATTTTTATTCATTATAATTTTTATTTTTATTTTTAGTCCCTCTGACCAGCGTGACAGTGTCACATCACTTTCTGTTTGCCACATCAACTATTTTTTAATGGAAGTAGACGACAAAAAATAAAATTGAAAACACACCTATTTACATAAATTAAAATTTAAAAATAAATGTACAAAAACCAAAAATAAAAGATTAAAATGTAATTTTAGTCATTTTATTTTTATTAATATGCAATTTCAGTCGCTCTATTTTGAAATTGAGATATTTAATTCTGTTATTTTACAAAACTAATAATTTTGATCCCTCCATTCAAATAGAGAAACTTTTATATAAAACATGAGGACTAAATGTATCAATTTTAAAATAAAAAATTGTAAATTAAAAAAAGTGATAGACTTAAAATGTCAAAATAATAAAAACGATACTCTCTCAAATTTTATTTATGAGACCCAATTTTGAAATGATGTTTTTTTTTATAATATCTAATTTATAATATTTTTGTATTAATTATTTTTAGATTAGAAATATCTTATTAAAAGAAAAGAGAATGTATTAATAAAAATTAGAAGAGAAATGAATATCAAAGATAAATGTAGTCTTAGAAAAAATATAAATTTATAACAAATTTAATACTATCAATTAATTTTTATTTATAATTTCAATAAATTAAATAATTAAATCTTATATTCAAGAACGAGAGAGAGAGGGACTAACTTAAAGGAAATAAACAATTTGATATGTAAGAAAAAAAAAAAAAAACACAAATGGTTTATAGTCGGTGTAACTGTAACCCTATATATCTAACTTTCTGTAATTCTGTCACCTTCATCAGTTAACTGTAGTTCCATTCGAATTCGAAGATCGTCAACCCAATCATACTGATTTGTGGTTGAGACACCCATACTCACAGCACAACCATGGTGTTCATCGTGTCACCCAATCACAAAACCTTCTCCATAGACCTAAACCCTAACACCACCACTCTCCATCTCCTCAAACTCGCTATCCAACAAACCCTAACCCTTCCAATCTCCCACCAGCGCCTCTTCCTCTCCCACAGTCGCCGATTAACCGCCGACAATGACGGTTCCGACGATTCGCTTCTTATCTCCGATCTCGGCGTCGGACCCTACTCAACCCTAACCCTCCACGTCCCCTTCCTCGGCGGCACCAACCCTCCGGCGGTGCCCAAACCGCGCTTCGACTTCCTCAACTCCAAGCCGCCTCCGAATTACGTCGCCGGTCTTGGCCGTGGCGCCACCGGCTTCACCACCCGCTCCGATATCGGTCCGGCCCGCGCCGCGCCTGACCTTCCGGACCGGTCCGCTACCACCATCGGCGGCACCTCCGGTGCTGGACGTGGCCGCGGGAAGCCCGGGGAGGATGAGGACGACGACGAGGGCGAGGACAAGGGATACGATGAGAATCAGAAGTTTGATGAGTTCGAAGGGAACGACGTCGGTTTATTCGCTTCGGCGGAATATGATGAAGATGACAAAGAAGCAGATGCGGTTTGGGAAGCAATTGATAAGAGGATGGATTCGCGGAGGAAGGATAGGAGGGAAGCGAGGTTGAAGCAGGAGATTGAGAAATACCGTGCTTCGAACCCTAAAATCACTGAGCAATTCGCTGATTTGAAGAGGAGATTGTATACTCTTTCCCCCGATGATTGGCAGAGTCTTGAGAAGTTCGAGAGTGGGGGGTATTCGTCGAGGAACAAGAAGAAGAGGTTTGAGAGTTTTGTGCCTGTGCCTGATACTCTTTTGGAGAAGGCAAGGCAAGAGCAAGAGCATGTGACAGCGTTGGATCCTAAGAGTAGGGCTGCTAATGGGACTGAGACTCCTTGGGCACAAACCCCGGTTACTGATTTGACTGCTGTTGGTGAGGGTAGAGGGACTGTGTTGTCTTTGAAGTTGGATAGGTTGTCGGATTCGGTTTCCGGGATGACCAATGTGGATCCCAAAGGGTACTTGACTGTGCTTAATAGTATGAAGATTACTAGTGATGCTGAGATTTCGGATTTCAAGAAGGCTAGGTTGCTACTCAAGAGTGTTACGCAGACAAATCCGAAGCACCCGCCAGGTTGGATTGCGGCTGCGAGGCTGGAGGAATTGGCGGGGAAGCTGCAGGTGGCGAGGCAGTTGATACAGAAAGGGTGTGAGGAGTGTCCCAAAAATGAGGATGTGTGGCTGGAGGCTTGTAGGCTGGCGAATCCGGAGGAGGCGAAGGCTGTGATTGCGCGGGGTGTAAAGTCCATTCCCAATTCGGTGAAGTTGTGGATGCAGGCTTCAAAGTTGGAGAATGATGATGCTAATAGGAGTAGGGTCTTGAGGAAGGGGTTGGAGCACATTCCTGATTCTGTTAGGCTGTGGAAGGCTGTTGTGGAGCTTGCTAATGAGGAGGATGCTAGGCTTTTGCTTCACAGGGCTGTGGAGTGTTGTCCTTTGCATGTTGAACTGTGGCTTGCGCTTGCGAGGTTGGAGACTTATGACAATGCTAAGAAGGTTCTTAATAGGGCGAGGGAGA
>PYAF01004402.1:2812337-2828591 GCA_007407185.1 Glycine tomentella | reverse complement strand
AGCACATTCCTGATTCTGTTAGGCTGTGGAAGGCTGTTGTGGAGCTTGCTAATGAGGAGGATGCTAGGCTTTTGCTTCACAGGGCTGTGGAGTGTTGTCCTTTGCATGTTGAACTGTGGCTTGCGCTTGCGAGGTTGGAGACTTATGACAATGCTAAGAAGGTTCTTAATAGGGCGAGGGAGAGGCTGTCCAAGGAGCCGGCTATATGGATAACTGCTGCCAAGTTGGAGGAAGCTAATGGGAATACTTCCATGGTTGGGAAGATAATTGAAAGGGGTATAAGGGCTTTGCAGAGAGAAGGTGTGGTGATTGATAGGGAAGCTTGGATGAAGGAAGCAGAGGCAGCCGAGCGTGCTGGGTCGGTTGTAACTTGCCAAGCAATAATTCATAATACTATTGGGGTTGGAGTTGAAGAAGAAGATCGGAAGAGGACATGGGTTGCTGATGCTGAGGAATGCAAGAAAAGAGGTTCTATTGAGACTGCCAGAGCTATATATGCTCATGCCTTGACTGTCTTCTTAACTAAGAAGAGCATATGGATCAAAGCAGCCCAGCTGGAAAAGAGTCATGGTACCAGGGAATCTCTTGATGCATTACTTCGTAAAGCAGTTACCTACAGACCACAGGCTGAAGTTCTTTGGCTTATGGGTGCCAAAGAGAAGTGGCTTGCTGGAGATGTGCCTGCAGCTCGTGCTATCCTCCAAGAAGCTTATGCTGCCATTCCCAATTCTGAGGAAATATGGCTTGCTGCTTTCAAGCTAGAATTTGAAAACCATGAACCCGAGAGAGCGAGGATGCTGTTGGCTAAAGCCAGAGAGAGAGGAGGTACAGAAAGAGTCTGGATGAAATCAGCAATTGTGGAGAGAGAACTGGGGAACATTGAAGAGGAGAGGAGATTGTTAGATGAAGGTCTGAAGCAATTCCCTTCATTCTTTAAATTGTGGTTGATGCTTGGCCAGCTTGAGGAACAGCTTGCTGAGAATGCAAAGAGGTTTGATCAGCCTGAAAAGTGGCTTGATCACATGAATGCAGCTAAGAAGGTCTACGAATCTGGATTGAGAAACTGTCCTAATTGCGTACCACTTTGGCTCTCTCTTGCTAATCTTGAAGAGGAGATGAATGGACTGAGTAAAGCACGTGCAGTTCTCACAATGGCTCGCAAGAAGAATCCTCAAAACCCTGAACTCTGGCTTGCTGCTGTTAGAGCGGAATTGAAGCATGGATATAAGAAAGAAGCTGATATTTTGATGGCAAAAGCATTGCAGGAGTGTCCTAACAGTGGTATTCTGTGGGCAGCATCAATTGAGATGGTTCCTCGTCCCCAACGTAAAACCAAGAGCGCTGATGCCATCAAGAAATGTGACCATGATCCCCATGTTATTGCTGCTGTGGCCAAATTATTCTGGCTTGATAGGAAGGTGGACAAAGCCAGGACTTGGTTGAGTAGGGCTGTGACACTAGCGCCTGATATTGGGGATTTCTGGGCATTGTTATACAAATTTGAACTGCAGCATGGAACAGAGGAGAACCAGAAGGATGTGCTGAAGAGATGTATTGCTGCTGAACCAAAACATGGAGAGAAATGGCAAGCAATCTCAAAGGCTGTTGAGAATTCTCATCAACCAACGGAATCCATCTTGAAGAAAGTAGTGGTTGCACTTGGGAAAGAAGAGAGTGCGGCTGAGAATAATAAACATTGATTTTGTGTCATAAATGGTTAGTTTTGAAGAGAACTTTGAACATTATTTAATGTCTCTCGTAGAATATTGAAGGAACTTATATATTAGTTTCATCCATGTTTCTTTCCTTTGCTTTTTTCTTTCTTTCATGTGCAACTTCTGTATTTTTGTGTATTAGTCTTCTGTCATCTAACCATTCTCTTGATTTTCTACTATATTGCATATGTTCACACCTATTAAAAAATGCTTGTACTGATAGTATTATTCGAGTATCTTCTGTAGGCAACTTTGTGTAGGAAACTCTGAGTTCAGACTATTTTAGGATACTAAAGAATCTCAAACTCAATGCTAGTTATTTAAAGTTGTCCTTCATGTATTTTGATTCTAATTTCATGAAATTCCATACACTGGTATTTGATTTCAAGCTTCATTAGATTTTTTCATTAGGATTGTTTGAAGATGGGTTGTATACTTAGATCTCGAGCTTCATTAGGATTGTTTAACAGTGACCATATATGGTGATTATACATACAGTAACTAACTGACTTAGGCAATCAGATTAGGATTGATAAACAATTTCTGCAGATAGATAGAAGCTCGGCATGTGATGGAGGATGAAGCTGTTTAAGAACAACTTTAGGCAACCAAGTACGCTCCATGCACTAAGGCAAAGGGATTGGCACCTAATCTAATTATAAAATATTAGCTGTTTGACTTTTATAGTCACTGTCGCTGGTCATCAATGAGATGATTGATTATTAATGTTGAGGATAGAACAAAAGCAATTCTACACGAATTACATAGTATTTATCAAAATGCTGTTGAGCTTATTTATGGCTGTAGAGTGTAGATCAAGTTCTATCAAATAAGTACTTATTCAAGTTCCTTGTTGCCTTATTTGGAAATAAGTGATTCCTTAAAAATCATCCCGCCACAAGAGAGTTGCTTCTATTCAATATTGCATCATACTCAGAGCTTCAGGTCAGACAATCAGATGCTTTGTTTGTTAAGGAATTCAATGATGAGCTGGTTCACCTTCTCGGGAAATTGTTCATGCACAAAATGGCTTCCTTCTGAAATATATATGATTTCCAAGTCTGGCACAAAATTTTTACTGTGCCACTTCGGATGTAGTCCTCCATGCCAAAAGACTTGAAGACATACACAAAATTTTTCACTGTGCCACTTCGGTTGTAGTCCTCCATGCCAAAAGACTTGAAGACAAAGTCTTTCTCACCCATGATCAGCAGTGCTGGAACTGTGATTTTAGGATCACTTATACCACTATCCACTCCAAGAGTCTTGTTTGGATTATTAGTTGTGATAATATTACTGATGTACCCTAGACTAGAAAACTATTTTAGAAGCATTGAAACATAAGACTTCAACTTAAGAAACCTGGTTTAAGGAAAATGTCATGTCATGTCTCATATAAAAGGACCTTAGTTGCATACAATTATTTAGAATAGGATTTCACTCCTTGAGAATAACATGCCAATACTGAAATAAAAGGAAAATGAATCCACTTTTTCCAGATTTCGAAGAGGTACTGTACTGGGACTGAGAATCTGATTACCTGTATGGAACCTGCAATGCAAATCTGAAGCCAGATTTTTCATACAGTGATGCATAGGTTGCCAGGTCTTCCTCAGAGAACCATGGTGGCAGGGGAGTAGATGGGTTATACAAGTCCATGGTTTCCTGATTATCACCTGCTACTGGTATCTCACTTCAAGAAAAGAGTGTGTAGATGTTTCTTATAACCGACTTAACATCAAAGCGGCCAAAATCTGCTTCTGCTCTCCCAGGCTCCTGGATTTAGTTGATCATAGGTTCATTATTGACAGAGAGCAAGATGAAATTGATGGGAGGGAATTTGCACCTGCTGCTTAATGACGTAGGAGCCTTTTGGGAAGTTCTGAATAGCGGAGGGACCTGGAAGCATGAATGGAATGCCTAATGTTAATGATTGAATATATACTTTATCTGGATAGAGAGCAGCAAGAATATATGCTGGAAAGGCACCAAAGTCCTTACCAACAAGCACAGCCTGTGATGCAAACAATTGAAAGTGTACATGCAATTAGCCTAAGTTTTCACTTAAATCAATAGGGTATATTGTTTTTCCCCTTTGAATTTGATATAACCACAGTATATTGAGATAAACCAACCATTGGTTTCAGTTTTCTACCTTGCTCGCTTTACTATGGGGCTTCTAATATTTGAGCTAAGTTCATAATGGAAATTTTGGTGATAAAATTTCTTAATTTCAGAATTGTCTATCAATGTATTATTCTATAAAGCTTGACACTCATGCAGTTTGATAGATATGGAGATATTACTAATTTTTTTTGTGTATTTATAGAACATGTTGCATACCTTGGTAATGCTTAATGAATCTAAAAGACCCAGGACATCATCAACAAGGTCAAGTAAGTTTGCTTTTTCTGGCTCTGCCGGATTCTCAGAAAGTCCATAGCCTCTGAAATCAAAGGCAATAGCCTGGTAGCCAGCATTTGCTGCAGCAATCATCTGGTGCCTCCATGTATACCATATTTCTGGGAATCCATGTGAGAAAACCACTGCCTTTTGACCTGCACAAACAGAATTATCACTAAAAATCAAGTTTGAGGAAACTAATCAATCTACAATATTCTGATATGGATGTTCAAGGAGTGACCACTTCCAATCTTAGCAACATGGAGCTTTAGTCCTTTCACTTCCACGTGACTGTGCTGGATGCTCTCCATCTTTTGGCAGTCAGGAGCAGGGTGTTTCGCCGCAGTGTGAGAGAGAAGGGAGAGGAAATTATGATTTGAGGGGAGAAAATGGTAACGGACAAATGAAGAACCTTGCACATGTTGTGTATGTGCAGATACAAACAAAATGAATAGATACTGTTATCTTATCAGTGCTATTTTTTCAAAATAGATATTCTTTTATGCCATCTGATTAACATACAAAGAATTCATGTTCATATAATGTGTGTTGTAATCTTGCTGAGTAATTCATTTACTTGATATTATTATGGTTGCAGTTATACTTGTGGTAAATATGGTGATAATAATCCTTCACGAGGTTGCTTGTAAGGCTGTGAACTAGAAAACATGGATATGACCTGGGATGCACAAATTTTATAAAATATAAAACACTACTACATAGTAAGAATGCAACGTATAAATTAATATAAAATATAAAACATTACATAAGTTTTAAATTCTACGATTTAATCATGTGTAATGTTAAGATTAGTGTATTATATTAGCAAATTGGGTTAATCTAGTTTTGTTGTATATTTATTTAGTCTTACCCCCTGTTTAGTAAGAGTGAGAAGGAAAGCTGGAAAAAAAAAATAAACGGTAAAATATAAAGTGAGATCACATTTTAACATTCTATTTTAATTCAAAATTTTATATTTCATATCATCTTATTTTACCAAACATTACATCAATCAGTTAGTATGAGTTCACAAATTTGAATCTATCAAAATTTTAAGTTGATAAAGTTAAAGAAAAACCCGTCTCATGAACACCTCAGCTTACAAGAGCAATTATATTTTTTTTGCTGATTTTTCTCTTAAGTAAATAAATAAACTATATAACAGAAAATAGAAAACAATGAAACTTGCTTTAAAGCTTCACCTAAACATTTCTTTTGAGAATTTTAAGGCTGACCAACAAATTTTTTTATGTGAAACTTCTAACATTTTTTTTTGGCTCCAACCTTTTATAATCAAATCTTCAATAAGATAATTATTAAAAGTCCTACATCGTATTAACTTCTTTAACACTTCAAAATGTATAAAAGAAAATTGACTCGTTTTGGTCAATTATGGGCAGTTGTTTCATTTTGATATATTAAGTTTTAAAATTTTTATTTTAATATTTTATAATTTCAAAATGTATTGTTGTAATCCTTTCTTCAATTTTTCATTAAAAATGTTAGTGTTATGTTAACTTTTAAATTTTAAAAAATAACCAAAATAATAACATAAAGGACTAAAACAAAACTTTTAAAACTTAATATGACAAAGTATAATAATTGCAAAACATAATGGACCAAAAGTGACATTAAAATTTTTAAAATAATTAACTTTACAAACTAGCGACTAAAAATCGCCAATATCTTTATTTTTTTTTGAAAAAATAAATAACTAAAAAAATCATCATCTCTCCCAACCTCTTCCAGATCTGAAAAAATAAAAAAAATGCAACACCACATAGATCAAACGACGTAAACACATAATTTCATTGGAATCACTGAAAATTCTTATACTCCTCATTGGAAAACCAAAACTTTTTACAAAGCTATGCTATTGAAAACATAAGTAGGAGAGATTAGAGTAAGAGTTGTCTTCAAGGAAAGGCAAAAACATGACCCGAACACCCCCAATTAACCCAGATTTGAATGAAGAAGTTACAGTGTGGCTCTTTGTGAGGTATGCAAGCAAGACCTCCACTGTCACGCAAGGTTAGGCCAGGCAAATAGAAGATTTCTCATTTGACATTTACAACCGGACCGGGTGAAGGTGAACAGTGCAAAGAGGGATTGAACAATGTGTTTCATTAAACGAACACGGACACTAATGTTTCTAACGAAATTGAAAAAAGGACCAAAACAATACATTTCGAAAACATAAAGGACCAAAATGAAACTTTTAAAATATAATGTACCAAAACGAAAAAATTACGAAACATAATTGACCAAAAGTGACATTAAATCATTTTAAACTTTAAAAGTTAACGGAAAATTGAAAAAGGGACCAAAGTGATACATTCCAAAAACATAAAGAAACTTTTAAAACTTAATGTATCAAAACGAAACAACTGTGAAATATAATGAATCAAAAGTAACATTAGGCTAAGAATATTTAGATGAACTTTTGAAAAACATCTCAGATTCTTCTTCTTTTCTAGTTACAGAATAAAAAGGATAATAAAAATTAGGACATATTTAAAGTTTACTTAATTTTATTTTATTTTATTATTATAGGCTTTCAAGGTGACCAACAAAAAGGGTCGTGTGATGCAGGACTTCTAAGTTCTAACACATACTTAGCACTATGATTATTGACATGTGTCACTCCAATGTTTTAGCAGGAGATTAAAGAAGAGGGCAGATAAAATGATCCTTTACTTTTTGCAATGAAAAATGTATGTAAATACTAGTAGTATAGTAATGGTGTGGCAATTGACTAATATGTTTTTTTTAGGACTATAGAAGATTTTTTATCTTTTGACCTTTTGTCTACTGATTACGGCTTGATCATTCTGATGATAGACAAGTTTATTCCAGGACCATCAGAAATGATTTTCCTAGCAAAAGACAACAAAAATTTCCATCTTAATCACATTATGATGAAGTACTGTATTACATTTTGAAATACCAGATTTATAATGAGTTTCTCAGCAGCAGTATGCTAAAAGAATTTCCAATCTTAATCACATTCCTATAAATAATACATTATAATGATGTTCTGGTACTAAATCTATCAAAAATCTCTTTCCATGATTAATACTACTGCCACTGTTATATTTCTGCAAGAATTGTCTTGTGAAAAAGTTGCTGCAGTTATAAATAACTATGCCTGCTGCCTTTGTGTTTTTTATTGGTTGTGGCACTAATTTTTGGTTTGAGGTCACAGATATCCTCCACGGAAACCATAATCTTGTTCAAACCAGGTAGTTAGATAGAATTATTATAAATGACAAAGTTCTTTTTTTAAGTATCTTATAAGTATGTAACGCGGCTGTATATTTAGGCATCAATTTTGTGACCATTAATTAAGCTAGAACAACGTTGTTCTAGTTGATCCACAAGTCTATGCGCTTGGTGGTGGTCGTGCCACTAGTTTAGTCAAATCTCAAATGTTTTTATATGAATAAGAAATCGTTTTCTGCTTTTTTGTTTTGTATGGTTCTAGGTTTGTGGTAACAAAGAAGACCATGTAAGCATCAGTCTTGGTAGATATAGATGTAATTGCTAGTTTGAATTGACAAGACATTGCTTCTAATTACTTGAAGTTTGAGTATGATGTGGATAAGGTATTAATGCAGGATTGAAACTAATAGGTGATGGAAATATTACAAATAATAGGAAAAGCAATTATGATTTTGGCTATATGGTTGTTGGCAAGGCAAGAGGGCGAGCCCTGGCACAGCGGTAAAGTTGTGTCTTGGTGACCTGTTGGTCATGGGTTCGAATCCGGAAACAGCCTCTTTGCATATGCAAGGGTAAGACTGCGTACAATATCCCTCCCCCTTACCTGCGCATAGCGTGGAGCATCCGGACAATGGGGTTACGTGGCTTCGTGGTTGTTGGCAAGGCAACTTGGAGAAAAATTAAGGAGCTTCGAAACCCACTTGCCTCTGAACTTGTTGAAAAGGTTTTCTTTGCTTTTACTACCTCACTCTTGAATTGAACCTGATTAGACAGTTGGCTAATTTGGCTTCTTTGTGGGATCAAAACTAACCTTATCAGTGATGTATGCAATGATGTTTTAATTGGCCGATGAGAACTGTACAAATAACTAACCTTATCTCCTTTAATGAGTAAACTTGAGCATGGGATTACGTATTCTAAGTTCTAACAAATCCATGTTCCAAAATCTTCGTTTGAATCATTTTTATACTTAGGTACTTTTAATTCGTTCGCACATCACAATGGCAGCTGGTCTTCTTCCAGTTTTATCCCTGTGAACCGTAATAATTGTATGATTCTGATAACTATGATGCACAATGGTATGATATATATTCGAAAAGTCTATTTCTAGTCTAAAATTCTTTACATAGAAAACTATCTAATACATATTGATATGTAAAGAATTATTTGAAGATAATAAAAGTATATGTTACTGCTTTTGTTTCTCCACCTCTGTAGTTTTGCTTATACTTAAGGATCTAGTTAGTGGTTTCCATCGAACTAATTATTTTTTATCAATATTTTATTGAACTTCTGTTAAAAAAAAATGCAAACACACGACTTCGTAATCAATTTGTGAGAACCTTGGTATTACATAGCAGTCTTCATATGTAATACCTAAAATATAATATATATTTTTTATTCTTTTACGTGGAACATTTATTTTCAATCTGATTCTTAGACTTTATTTTTATATAACTCCAACAAATAATGTGATAAAAACAATGGAAAATATAGATCACAATAAAAAAATATCAAGAAATCTAACTCAGTTAGTTAAATAAGAGTGAGTGAATTAGTATAAATTCTCATAATTAACATTTTTTAATTTCTACAAACTAACAAAAAGATCACATTAACAATGATTATATATACGAATTTAATTAAAAATTTAATTTTATATAAGGATCAAATTAAAAGCTAGTGCCTTGTGTACATAGCAAAAAATATTATAGTTGGGAAGAAGAAATTTTTTTTTTAAACGTTTATTATATGTTTATTTATAATGAACAAATGTTGATGGCAGCTTCATTCATCACAACGACATTAAAAGATTAGGTTTGGTTTAGATGAGGATCAACAGTGAACCTACTTAACTATGGCTACGTCACTAGCACCCTGCTCCTAGGTATTTTGTTTATCGTTTAATATTACCTTCTACATGTATATCATCGTTATCATGCTGTTAAATTAACCACATGATTTTGTATTAAAATCATTGTTAATCACTTAATCATGTTAAAGCTCATCGTTATCGTGCCGTCGCAAGTAAGAAATGTGATGATCTCATGGGCCGGTGATTGGGCCCACTTGTGCTCAACATACTTAATTATCCTTTGAAAATAAAATATTAGTTGCAATAATTAACGTAGAAAGTCTGCGTTTACTTTTGTCCTTATTTGTTCTCGTTTGTCATGAAGATAGAAGTGACAATTTTGGATTCCATATTTGGTAGGATTCATTATTCATAGTCGAGAAAAAAAAACATTTTTCCTTTTATAATTCTTTTTATAATTAGGGGGACAAATAACAAGAGAAGGAAAAAAGTATAAATATAATAATGTGACAAAAAAGATAAAAAATATTATAAAATTATTGTAAATGGTATATAGTTAGGAAGAAAAATATTTTATTTTTATAGCTACGAGGCTTCTAAAGCTTTTGTTTAACACTTAACTAATTTTTATTCTATTGGGTCAGTTTATTTTAAAATAAAGTAATACATTAAAACACAACTTTATGTTTAAACCGAGAATCAAATTATAAACTTTGGTTAAGAAATTCAAATACTTAATTATTTGTGTCAACAATTTTTAGTCAAGAAAAAAATATTATTCATATAAAAATAACTCATTATCACTAACCTTAATATTTGGGTTTTTGTTATCACACCTACTTCGAGTGTAGTTAATTAAGTTCTTTTGATTTTATTTTCTAATAAATTTATGGTTTCATCTTTTCTATTTGCTACAACCTCAAATTTGGCATGTAATTTTCTTTTCATTCTTGAGAATATGCTTCCTAACAATTATATTTCTTGGAAAACATAATCTCTAGTAATTTTACAAAATTGTTTAATGTTTAAAAAAAATGTTAGCATGAGTGTGGTAAAAAATTTCCCATCTTTACAGGGATGTTGAATATTCATCTCCTTCATGTAAATGCTATGTTGTAAAACAAAGTTAAGAAATATTATTAGGGAGAGATTATCTTTTTTATTCTCCAAATGTATCATCCTTGAAAGATAACTCCTACTATTGAATTAGTGGGATTGAATGTTAAATGCGGATATTTATATTTTTACATGTTTAACATGCGTTATTTATTGAGTTATATTCATTGGATGATTTGTTAATACTTTTGTAGGCAGAATGATTTCTTTTAAAATATTGCACATATAATACCTAGTTGTTGTTGTTGAAGAATATGCCCACCAACAACTATAATAAACCAAAAAAAGATACATAAGATTAGTTGTATATGAGTGTAAGCTCAAGGATGAGCGAGTTTGATATTTTCAGACTTGAAGTTAATCATTTGTATTATTATATTCGGCCAAAAAAATATTTTATTAAGAATCTTCATAATTGTTTTTGGAGAAGAGATGAATATGAGCTAGTCTTATTTTGGTTATACACAAGCTTGCTCAAACTAGAGAGAGAGGGAAAAAAAACGATGGATACAGAGAGAAGAAGAAGAAAACGATTGAACTTAAAATATTAGTATAATTTCAAGAGACAAGAGTCTTGCCAGCAGTCATCTTGCACTTGACAATTCATTTTAGTTTAATTATACTTTTAGTCGATCTTTTAATTTATACTACAAATAATATTCAAAATTCAAACTTTAATAATTCTGTCAATTCTAATAAATTTATTCATGCGCTAAGTGTTATTTCCTAATCATCTCATACTCAACTTTTTATTTCCTACTTATTTATTTTCTTTCTCCAAACCTATTTCTCGCCAAAGGAGGTAGCAAAACGAAATATGCTCTCGGGATAACTATAGCTAGCTAGGCAGATATCAAATCTAATAAATTTATGCTTCTTCAAAAATCATTGCGTGGTCAAACGTATGGGAACTAGAAATTCCTAGTGTTCCCCACAGACGGTGGAGTGGTAACCCTGGTAGTAAGTTGATGTTAGTCAACATTATTATCTACTTTGAATATTAGAGTAGGGACCTAGGTATCTGATACTACAACTTATAACACAAGGCAAGTATAGTAGATATTTAATGTTTTGTTATTTTCCTTCTTATTTTTTTTTTTCTTTTTCAGTTGTCCAAAAGTTAACCATATCCAAACCATAGCTTGCTAATTGGACAAAACAAAACCATAGGAAAAAGGTGGACCATAAATAAGCAAAGTAGTATGCTAATTACGAATTACATTCACATATATAGATGCTGCAATACTGTAAAGTGCATATATGTAACATAACAAAAAAGATACATAACATGATAGTACAAACTACAATGAAGTAATATGATTATATATATATGAACCATCCTTGGCGCTGAAAAACATAGCTCATAACGGATGGAGCAACCGAGAAGGAAATCACAAAACCGTCTCCTTCTTCCCTGGTCATGCCAATCTACCTTTACTTACTACATTAAAATATTTTAAAAAAAAAACAAAAAACAAAAATAGTGCAAAATAGTCACGTAAAAGAAAAAAAAATGCTGCAAGGCTTTGAAATACACGGAGCCTTAGTTCAGCAGAAGGTTTCAGAAAAGAAGTTAAAAAGGAAATAAATATTTAGTAGTAGTAGTAGTAGTAGGCAAGGTTCATAGGTTGTGTGGTGAAAATATCTGCAACCAGTGAGTGAGAAGTAAGTAACTAAGAAACCATCGAAGTGTCCTAACATGTAATGAAGGAGTGGATGATGGATAAGGATAATCATGGATATGCAACCAGGAAGAGAAAGAAGCAAGGTATATAGAAAAATAACTTCAAATTTCAATCCTGATCCTTCCACAAGTAACCTGGTCCGGTGTTCTGTTCTTGTCTCTCAGCATCATTGAGTTCTTGTTGATTGGGATTGGAAAAAGGAATGTGTGATTGGCAAAGAAGATTATTGGTGGCATCCAAATCATCCCACATGGGACTACCAGGACCCCAAGCAGCAGGAATAGCATTGAACCATGCAGACAGTTCTCCCCAAACCATTTCCTGAGAAACTCCTTCGGAACTCTCAGTAGCAGCAGCAGCATGAATCTGGTCGCTCATCGTGGCGTCACCCGAGTCATTCTCATTAGACTCTTCTATGGGGACGCCACGGTGTTCACCTGAAGGTTCATGCTGCTTTGCAATAGCTGAAAGAACCGGCGAAGAAGCTTCTTGTTCTTGTTGTTGTTCTTCTTCTTTTTTGTCCTTGTTGAGGAACAATTCCGGGAAATTGAGTCTTGCATTCTCTCCTCGTAACTTGAAGGCTTCGCGGTCGTAGGCCATGGCGGCGTCTTCGGCAGTGTCAAATGTGCCTAGCCAGAGACGCGTTCTGTTTCGTGGAAGACGGATTTCAGCGACCCATTTACCCCAATGGCGTTGCCTCACTCCTCTATAGAGTTTTGTTGTGTTTATGGGCTGTGTTGGAGGCCTAAACAATGGCCTTCCATTTGGCCCCAATCTTGTTAACATTCCTCTTGGACTTAGATTCAACGTGTCACTCCAATACTGAAGAAGTTGATGCTGTTGTTGTTGATGATGATGATGATGATGATGATGATGTTGATGTAGAAGTGAAGAAGAATCACGGGCTATGATGGGTGGATATGCGAGATTATTATGTTGTTGGGAAGACCCAAATGATATCATCTGGTGTTGCTGGTTTTGGAGAGAAGGGTCAGGGAAAGGTGAGTTTGTGGTTCCAAATTGGTGAGGGAATTGCATGGGGTGCTGTTGGGAACCATCAAAGGCAAAAGGGAACACTATTCTTGAAGGAGGATTAGAGAGAGGAGAAGGTTGAAAAGGAATAGAAGAAGAAGAAGAGGAAGAGGAAGAGGAAGATTGGTTTGTGTTTTGGCGATCGGGGCTTCGGATTTTCTTGAAGGGTCTATTGTGTGAGATGGAAGCGTCATCAAAAACTGGCTTCCATTGACGCCTCTGTGAGCTTGAACAATCCACGCCCTTTCCCTTCTCAATCTCCCAATCTTGGCTTTCACTACCCTTTCGTGAATTCTTGTGAGTTTTATCTCCCACATCGAATTTGCCACTGTTCACTGCAGCCATGAGTGTCTATAAATACACAACACTCTGCTTGCTCTCTCAAAATCAAACCTTGTTCTTGTTCCGAGGAAATTAATGACAAATAACAAGATGGGTGTGAGTCAAAGAAGAAAGAAAGAAAGATTCGAATCAGAGTGATCCAAGTTCAGGACTCAGATTCACAGATTTGGTCGTTCAATTAAAGAAAGAACAAAATTTTAGAATCTATACACCGATCAAATCAAAAACAGAATCGGATGCCAAAGTTGTTTCCTTTAGACCTATCCATCTTAAATTTAGTGTGTAGAAAGAACAGAACAAAAATCAAAGAAGAGAGCAAGCGGGGATCAGAGCGATGATTGATTTTTCTTTTTGTGGCACCAATTTTTGTGGGATGACAAAGAGAAACTCAATCAGGTGGTGAAAGCAGGGAGATTGTGTTGTGACTTGTGAGGAACAAAAGAGTGTTGGGAGAGAGGTTTTTATATATGAGAGCCAGAAAGGGGTTTAAACTTTAAATCCAACATTTTTCTTTTATGAATTCAATTGGAGAAAGAAAGAAAGAAAGAAGCATGGATAGAGTTGTAGAGTTCCCTCATTGGTTGGCTAAAGTGGGGCCCACACGGTTGTGTCTTTGCTTCAACAACAATCTCCTCCTTTCCTTGCTTTAATTTTCATGCTCACACAAGTCCTCAACCGCCTTTGGTCACGTTTCGGTCACGCACTTTGATATTAATGTATCTCACTATCTCCTATGTTTTTAGCTTTCCACATGTTGCAACAAGAGGACACTCAAGGAAAACAGTTATGTAACTGTGCTGTTTGTCCATACGCACGATGTGTTGAACGCTGGTTGGTGGCACCATCATTGGTAAGATATTTTCTCTATAGAGAAATTCTATTTTTACTCTATTTTAATATATATTGTTTTATGAGAAAGATGGAAAAAAAATGTGAAACAAGATTCATGACTTGATGAAAAAGCTTTTTACAGTGATTGTGCTGTGGAGGAGGAGGTGGTGATTCATGCACTCAGAGCAAAAGGATAATAAAAGCCAACAGATATTTTTGGTGGAAGATATTTATGCTTTTAAATAAAATAAATTACATCCAGAAGTATTTTTCAATTCAGCTAGAGATGACTCTAGCAGCACCAACAGAATTTTCATCTGAATCATGGCTTGTTCTCAATCTCCAATGTACAATAATTAATTAACTACTCTTACCAAATTCTATTAAAGTAATTGATACAATAGCACATTATAAGATTGAAAAAAAAAATATTCCATCGTTATCAAGAGTATTAAAGAAGATTAAAAAGGATACCTAGTGATTGGTTAAGAGTTTTATATAAACAAAACTACAACAAATCAACAATGCATCAATTCAAGTAAATTCTAAAATATATTTATGAACATACATATTGGTTATAATATAATGACATGGTTATAGTACGTTGCATGAGGGTTGTTGCTCCAAAGATGGTTTCCTCTTCCATAGTGTTTAGGATATTCTTTGCATCATGTGAATGTGGGATGTTAGAAATAGAACACATTCATTGATAAGTTTGCCTGCTTTTGATATATATGCATCTTTAAGGTTCTCTAAGGGTCTTAAGCTGGGGAGACATGTGAACAAAGATCGAAGAATTGGGTCGGATAAAGCTCTTGATTGCTTTTTATTAGGTTGGAATGTGCTTGGCTCATTTCTAACATATGCAGACAATGACCAGTTTTATGTTGAGCCTTGTCACCAAAATCATCGACCACAAACTTTTATTACACTCATTGAAGGCTCGGGATCAGGTTGCACGTATCTTGAACAATGGTCTTCAGTTAGACAGCATAGAGTTAGTTTTCTAATGCGAAACAAAAATATTATTCCTATACTTCATTTTTATAAAGAAGAAAAGTAAGCATCTTCTTTTGCTCATAAATGAGAAGTATATCATAAGAATGCAAGAGAGAAAAAAATGTGTTATTAGATATGAAAAGCTAGTGTTTGAAAAGTGTTCCTTTTGAAAGTTTAATTAGGTCATATAGAAGCAACTTGCTTGAAGCATCATAAGTAATAAAATATTTTATGGGCTATATATAAACCTCAAATAAAACATTATAAGTATTATTTACTTTAATTTTCTTATTTATTTATTTATTTATTTATTTATTTATTTATTATTGAAGTCCTTACATGTAACTCATAGGATTGACGCAATAGTGGAAGATTCTTACATTTATATGTAAAAAATTTAGAATGAATAATTTATTTAATGAAAAAATATGTGTTTAATTTTTTTTGTGTAATCAAATATATATATATATATATATATATATATATAGTGTAAGAGAGATAAGTCTCTAATCAAATAAATTAAAAAATATTGTGGTACTTAATCATAAAAAAAAAAAAAAAAGATCTTGTAAAACTTGTGATCGTCACCGTCATTGAAAATATCTACACAGCTCGTGATCAACTTCTCTTAATTTCATTATCAATTTTTTTTCCAATATCAAGAAATTCAAATCCCTAAATCAAACTCCAAAACTTAATTGGTAGTAATTTTCAGAGAGTTTTCTTACTTACGTTAATAACTCTGTGAGCGTTTTGTGTCATAAAGAATTCAATCAGAGCTAGGTGCTATATAGTAGCGTGGCATGTGGGTATAGAAAACCTGGTGAGTGAAACACTGCAAATTTGTGTCAGGCACAGGATCCACGTATTGCTCACCTCACTTTCACTTTCGGTCAAGGGCGGATCCAGGTAGGGGAGAAGGTGGGCAAGTGCCCACCCTTAATTTTTAGGGTGAAGTTACGTAAATGTCATTTTAATTTTTTTTTCTTTCACAAAATCTAACCTAGCAAAAAAGAAGCTTACATGTCATGTGTGAGATTGAGAGTGAGACGCAGACGAAGGCCACAGACTATGCAGCGTAGCACAAAGTCGC